>PVKA01000729.1:129410-149595 GCA_004027165.1 Ctenomys sociabilis
AAAAAAAAAAAAAAAAAAAAAAAAAAAAAAAAAAAAAAAAAAAAAAAAAAAAAAAAAAAAAAAAAAAAAAAAAAAAAAAAAAAAAAGACAAAGAAACAGAAAACAGAGTACCTTGGTCAGAAAACTTCAGTGCAAACTCGAACTACAGAAACAATGGCCTGCTGCCCATCAGAAAGCACCCAACATTCTGCCATTCTCCATGTGCCACCCCATGCCCAGTAAATGGAACCTTTTCACCTAAAAGCTTTCACAACAACTCTAGGGTGAATGCAAAGCATTATGTAGTGACAAAATTTCACACAGAAAACATAATATACAATGAGAGCTTGGATTAGAATTTAAGTCCTAGCTCCTTGTTCTGTGTTGTTTTGCTGTCTTTTAAGATACCAGATTGAGGAAGATAAATTAGGTGACTTAGCACTTTTCATATGAGCTATTAGTTAGCTCTTTAGCTTCAACATAGACAATAATAGGGATTTGGATTGGACAAGATAGAATATGTGTATCTTTCCATTGTTTATTATTATTTTCTTTCTTATATATTTAGTACAGGGTGGACAAGGTCTCACTACACAGATAGAACTCCTAGTGATCCTTCCTGTTTTACAGCCTCCCACGCACTTGATTAAGGAGCACCACCACGCCTAGTCTCAATCGCCATCTCGGTGCCACCCACCAGGTGGGCCAGCATGGCAGGCCAGGGATTGAATCCCTGGCCCCTGCATCTACCTAAGCAGGTGCTTTAGTCTGCTGAGCTATCTGGCCATCCCTCTTTTTATTATTCTTAAAAATGCACAAAATATAAAATGTGGGATTGTTAGTCTTTTCTTGCATGGGGTGCCTGTTATTAGAGTCTCTGGCTGCACTGGCATTCTGCTAGCACTCACTGGTAGGTAGGAAAATTGTTGCTGTCTATGACCAGGGAATAATCAGTCTCAGTTCTACCTTGGCTCTAAACCAGCCAAAGTAATTGGCTTTAATTTTAATGTTTTTGATGGCTTGAAATTAATAGAAGCAGCTGCTGCTACAGTATGTGGGTGTCCTTCTCCAGAAGGAAACAGAAAAAAAAATCCTTACATATTAAATAAACAATACAATACATAGGATAAAAAAGGTTGATTCAAGAATCGAGCAGTATTGTTTTGGTAATAAAAAATAAGCTGGCAATATGCAGCACTGTTTCTCCCCTCCAATCTCTAGTACTCCTTGGCCCCTGATAAAAGGACAATCTGATGATACACCCATGTATAAGATTGTGTTTTCTGTATTTGAGTATTCCCTCACTCTTTCTCTCCCTATATGTGACTCACTAAGAGGTTAGTTATGAGATAGTATAGAGAGATAAGAATTAAATAAGAGTAGATGTGCTGGTGACAGGATCACCATTATAATTACTTTGGAGAAGACAGGATTAGAATTAGAGAGGGTCTTACTTGCATAAAGAGGGCAGATTAATAATATGGATGTGCATGCCAGGTGTCTACCTGTGCCACACACCAGGGAGAAAAAGGAATGGGGCCACCTGGCTGAAGCCAGGAAGATCGCAATTGTTCCGGCCATATCTAGTCAAACATATGCTGGCATGGGATTCAAGTGTCCTCAGGAAGGGAATAGAAATGAGTTATTATCTAGCATCTAGTTTGCACCAGTGTCCAATTTCCTCTCATTTCCAAATATACTTGGGAAAGTGGATACTAGTTTCTTTCCCACCCTAGCTAAATGAAATAGAGGAAACAGGAGACTGGGGCGTCTTACACATTTATGATTAGCTGCATGAAATTTGGACAGCACAACTTCACTGCAGAGGAAAGAATATGTACTTATAAGCCAGTCTATAGTGTATATCAAACAGGTAGGACCTTTAACATTGTAAGAGATGCTTAATACATGTTATTTACTTTGAGATATCTAATTTGCTTTGTGATGCCTTGTTTTACATACTTCCTTTAGGACTTACAACTTGAGAAGAATGATTATTTGCTGGGAGTTCTATGTGCTAATTTGGAAAGAAAACGTGTGTTTGTTGTCAAGTCCATAGAGTTAGCATTTACCTATTCACATCCAAATTTCCTGCTTCATTTTAGAGAAAATTAGATTCTATTTGAAAGGGATCCTAAGGAAATCTAGACAATATCGTTTTGTTTTTAGAGTTCTATATAGTCTGGTAGGTCTTTGAATTCTCTTTTTCCTTGTGTTCTAGTAATCTCCAAAATGATACTTAGCTTATGTATTCAGAGAGGAGAGAGGACAGTAAAAGAGAAGGCAATCATTTATTCAGTTTTAAATCATGAATTCACTCATTCATTGAGTAAGAATGCATTGAATTCTTCAGGATTTATCATTGTACTAAATACTGTATAATTTTGAAACAGATCAGAAACAAACAAGGACCTGAAATTAGTATTTATAGCATGTAGTTCATCTCAGAACTGTTAGCAAAGATTTCAAAGAAATATATCATTTGATTTGGGCCTTCTATGCAAAGGGATGTACCATGAAGTAAGGTATGAAATAGGCAATTATAGGGAGGAATACATTTTTTTGATACAGGGTCTTACTGGTCTTCAACTCACTGGGTAGCCAGATTTGCTTATAACTCACAGCAATCCTCCCACCTCAGACTCCTGAGTGCTGGGATTCTAGTAATGCACCAGCACACCTAGAGTAATACATTTTAAAAGGCAGTAAAGTTTATGACAGCATCATGTATTTAGAGATCACAATGTACATATATTGGTGTGGGTGAAATAATTTGCTAACAAATACTTTTACTTCTCCAATTTATCAACAGTTTTGAATATCTCATCTATGCTAGGTTCTGTAGAACCAGAGGTAAACACCCTGTGGTCCCTGCCTCCAGCAGAGCTCAATACAATCATTGAGGAAAGCCATATATTTAAATTGTTGCAGTAAGATAGGAACTGAACTGGTACAGAAATACTTTTTGAGAACTAATGCATACATCTACACATGCATGTGGTATGTGTTTGTATTCACACACATAGCACAATTCTGCACATATAACTACATCTGATGACGAAAAATACAGTCCTTCCTCATAGAAGTCGACATTCTCTTCCATTATTAGAATGTAAAATATGCCTTGTTCCAAGAAATAGGTCAGCTTTTATTCTCCATATCCTCAGAACATACATGTTAGAGCTTGGATTCTTCCTGGGTCACTGGCAAGGTGAGGTTTTAGACCCTTTCCTTTCTGTGGACATTTAGGATGTCATAGGCATCCTACTTTTCAGAAGAATTCTCAACACTACTCTCATTTTCATTGTATTGCTGGAGTAATGGGAATAACTTCAGTAGCTTGCTGTGATGAATAAGGACACTGATACATTATAGAGTACTTAAAATGACCTGGCACATGGTCAGTGCTGTGCTTACACATAGAAGATGCACTATAATAGTTATCATTTCTTTGTTATATTGTTTCTGTAGGTTTTCTCATATCACTTGTGGTAAGTATAATTAGAAGGCTGCTTTGTCTAACCTAAAATGAAGTGTATAGTGTTTCTTTATTGGAGTTCCGTAAACCATCCCCTGCTGTACTTTCCTGTAAGGCATGCCTCTCTACTTTCCCTTTAGATAAATGTTGAATATTTGATACTGAGCTAAAAATCTGCTTTCCTGTGATGTTGACAACTGATCTCCTGGTATCAATCTTCTTTTCATTTCTTCTCCTGTTTTCTTAAAAATTAAGTAAGTACTATTGGAGTCCTTTCTGTATTATCACCAGTGCAGAAGCAAGAGGTGACATAGTTCCCCTCTGCAAGAAACCTACATGGCTTTTGAAGAAATATCTAAATATTCATTTACTTTTGTTGTTCTTTGTTTAAGAGACAGACCAGATGACAATTTTTTTTGTACCAGTGATCAAACTTGTGACCTTATTCCATTGAGCTATCTTCCTGATCTTCATTTTTCCAAGTACAGAAAAACTGATGAGTAGGAAGGGAAAGCTTTACAGAGGAAGTAGTATGTTAAAGGTTATGTTAAAGGATAGGCATCTCTGTATGTATTTGTTGCACGTTGATTAACAAGTTCATGTTTTAAATAAAACTTCATTAACAACCACCCACATACCACATCTACGAGTAGTAGTTCACCAAGTAGGTAGGATGGCAGAGAAAGCAGACCTGATAGAGGAAAGATCAAGTTCAAGGATGTGGAGTTATAGTGCACAGTTGTGTTATGGAGTTATGAATAATTCAATATGAATAAAGCACTAGGTTTCAGGAAGGAGAAAGAGATCCCAAGAAGCCTCATGGATCAAACTTAGATATGGTGGTAGAAAGGTAGAAAGGTACTTGAATGTTTTGTTTGTTTTTGCTAGAGAGTACTAATGAAAGCACTGTGAGCAAGTTTTTCAGAAGTGGAAGATAAGATTATACATTGAGTGCCATAAGGAAAAGAAAGGTGACAAGGTACCATAAGTATTATAAGCACAGATTTTTGGAGCCACATTGGCCTACATCTAATACCAATTCTGCTTCTCACTATCCTTGCAACCTCAGGGATTTTTAAAAATTTATTTTGATAAATTTTGATTTTTGAGTTTTGATTTTTATAAAATCTGTGTAAAGGGAATGTTATTAGTTTCTAGCTTATAAGATTATTGTGATTATATGTATAAAACACTTAATGCAATGCCTAAGATATAAGGAGAACATAAGAAGAAAAAATAAGACAAAAATTTTAATTCAATCCAAATGAGAGTAGTCCCCACCACACTCCACCCCCACACAAAATACCAGACTCCTGGTATACCCAGTTTGGCATTACTTTAAAGTCCTGATGAATATGAGCTCCTTAGCCCTTGTTAAGTAGACTTATACTTACTTCCTTGGTGGAATCTTAAGACGTCTGGGCTCTAAGCAGAATCTTAGCCTTCCTGAGTGATTACCCAGGGAACATTAACACAACACTGTCTGCTAACCAGTTCTATCCATACAGGAGAGCAGCTAGGAGAGCTGCAGGCCATCTATAAATATTCTTGATAGCATATAAATCAAAACTCTTACACTTAAGTTGTTGAACTTGTCTAGAACAGGAGAAAACCAAGATGATTAAGCATGGGCCTTGAACAGATATAACGGTAAATGCAGAATTCAGAACAACATCATAGGGCGGGCATAATAGCACAGCAGATTAAAATGCCTGCAAGCAGGCTCAGGAGCCAGGAGTTTGATTCCTGGCCCTGCTATGCTGGCCCCACCTGGGGCCATGCTGAGATAGTGATTGAGACTGGGTGTGGTGTTGCTCACCTGTAATCCCAGCTCTTGGGAGGCTGTAAATAGGTGGATCACTATGAGTCCCATACAGTATTGAGACCCTGAACACCCTGTAGGCCCTTCCCTAAAATACAAAAATTAAATTAAATAAAAAACAGAACAATGTCATAACTTGAAGGCCCATATATATAGGAAGACATGCTCATTATGAGCACCAGAAGCCTTGGACTCAAACCTAAGAGTCAGAGACTGAGGCAACTAGCAGATACAACTAGCTGGATGTCTCAATGCCACATTTATTCACTGGCATTTTTCCTAAGTGCACATTTGAACTCCCAATAGTAGCTTATTCTACCAACCTCACATTTTGATCTTCAATCACACTGCAGATGTAGAGAACCATATATTCTCCCTATACCCTCTTTCCTGCATTGGTTTTGTTCCTTCATTCTAGCTTTCATCTATTTCCTTTCCTCTCCTAGCCTTTCTATAATTATTTTTTCCTCTGGACCTCAGCTCCATGATTAATATTCGCACTCATTTAGTCTATCTATTCTTTTTCTTTTGGCCTTAACTGAACTATCCTGGATATGTGATACTTGAATATTTACTATATAAAATAAATAATTGAGATCTTTTTCTCTTGAAGAAAGTTAATTCTCCCATTGTTCACTCAGAAACCCCCTATTCTCCTGCACTGCACTTGTAGAAGTGACCCCTTATTTCCCATGTACCTTCCAGGCCATTGTGTCTCCACCTCTTCACTGATAGTTCAATATGGAAAGGTGCAGGAAAACAATCTAGTTAAAAGAATAATTACCCAGCAGATTTGTCTTGATGCTATGTTAACATTGTAAGATTAACACTTACTTTACAGTAGCTTTGGAGTGGGAAGTAAAGATTGTACTGATGCTCCTAAGAAGATCTCTAGAAGCCTTTGATAATGCAATTAAGTTTTACATGCAAAGTGCTATTCTTTTGTGCTTATGCTGGGTATTTATCATTCTGTCTTCCTCTTCCGTGCTTTCAGATTTTTGCCCTTTGTACATCCCATGATCCACCGTTTCATCCTCTTTTTCTAATATAATCAAATATTATGCTGCTTGATTAAATGTAGTATAATCAAATATATAATCATCAATGCTATACAATTTTTGTTCCCATCTGCCAGCCTGGCCATTTGAACAATCTCAGAAAGACACCAATATAGAAGAAAAATTCTGAAAAAATATCACTAATATGTTATAGTGTTTTGGATCTATTGGTTAGCCATGTTTTCAGGTCATTCTACTTAGAGCCAGTATTGTTTTTATGTTCCTGACTTCATCTTGTGTTTTCATTCTCATACTTTTCTCCACATATCCTGTGCTCTTTGCCTTCTCAATTAAATCTAGTTTACTAGAAGTGAACATTAGATCCTTAGCCCACAGTGCCACCACTCCCTGGACTCATTCAGAGCTTTAAGGATTTGTCAAACCAATCCAAGGGCAAAGACTTATGAAATAGTCAATAAGAAAGCAAAAAATTTTCACACATGTGTTAGTTTAAGCAGCCTGCAGTGGTCAATACTGGATCACTTTGAGAAGAAACTGTTTTTAAGAATTAATAGGATTTAAATATGCAGAAATGAGACATACTCTCTTCAGGAGAATGGTGTGGAGAGTTTGGATACTAAACACATATGTGGGTACTGTAGCTCTGGGAAGTGGTAGGTGCAAATTGGTTATGGGTACTGCGATTGCAACATTTTTTCTAGTGTGTGCATCTCAGTGTTCCTTACTGACAAATGAATGTGCTGGCTTAACATAATTAATACATAGCATATTTTGCAGCCCTGTATCCCAAGTGATTCTGTGGAAAATTAGTCTCACAGGATATTCTGTAGAAAAATAATAGTAATAACTTAGAGAAATGTTGAATGTTCATTTTTGTCCTTTGACTATTCACAATATGTGCTAGCTTATTTTAAAAGATTTGACCTACTCTTGTATGAAAATGAAGAAAGGAGGGGAATATAAACCTGGTTTCCCTGTGAAAAGTGGTCTTACACAGTTATGTCTAACACCACATTAATTATTTCCCTTCAAGGAAGCTTTACAGCACATAACTAGAGTTATAACACATGGCTTATTCATCTTTAATATTTTATTGACAAGTTTCCTGTTAGGATATGTAGTCTGTGAGGAATGAGAACTTGCCTATCATATTTCCCATTGCACATCAAGACCAGATGATAATGCCTAGGGATATTAGAAGGGCTCAAAATCAGGATAAACAAAAGTATAAAGCTGTTTCATCTTTGTTTAGCTTTGGATCTTCTGAGGTGTTGAAAGATGGTACAGCCAAACTTTGAACAAAGCGTATCACCATCTCCTACCTCCATCACCTGGAGTCCTTCATGCTGTAATTTTGTCTCTAGGCATTGATTCCTGTTTGCTATCTTTTGGAGCTTGAACTATTACCTGATATGCCCAAATTTCTTTGTTTGTATCTTTTAGGCAAAGGCTGCCACCTAAAAATGTTTACTACTATCGATGTCCAGACCATAGGAAGAATTATGTGATGTCCTTTGCATTCTGTTTTGACCAAGAAGAAGATATTTACCAGTTTGCTTATTGCTACCCCTACACATACACTCGCTTCCAGCATTATCTTGACAGCCTGCAAAAGAGAAATTTGGATTACTTCTTTCGGGAGCAGCTGGGCCAAAGTATGGTAAGGCCAGCATTAAGTTTTAAAAACCCATTTGGAAATAGGCAAACTTGGGCTAGAGACTTAGCAATAGGTATTTACAGAATGTAAATAATGAATACTATTCCTTTGTAGACTATGTTCTGTGACTTTTAATTTTTCTATTATATTAAATAATAATACAAATAATATGACATAATTTATGAATTTTAAAAACATTGTTTTTATAGTGTGATTCATCACTACTATGAGAATCAGGAAATAACAGAATGAAATATGAGACAGATGGTGGTTGTTCTGAATGAAACTGATGTAGCTTACTTATACAAAAGTTCTGGTAAATATTAGAAACCGTGAAAGAAGAGAAAGAAAAGAAAACCAAGAAAAACTTCTACTGGATTTTACAAAAGGCATGAAGACATTTTATGACTATGAGCTTCTGAGATGAGGAATAATTATTTTTGAGTCCAATTTACCTCCATAAATGTTAGCAGTTAGTGTGCAGATCTAATTATGTTGACCAGTATGTGTTCTCTGCCTGATATCTGATCAGTTTCCAACTCTTTTTTATGCTTTCTTGAGGTTTAGTTTTCTGTTTTTGGCAATTTCATTTTTTCATTCCTTATTAGTTTCCTGTTGTTGATATGATAAATGACTATGATCCTTAAACTAACACAAATGTATCATCTTTTAATTCTGGAGGAAGAAGTTCAAAATAGTTTTTTGAGCTAATGTGATGGTGTTTGAAGACCTACATAGTTTTAGGTACATTCCAGGAGATTATTAACTTTCCTGCCTTTTCTGCCTTCTAAAGGCAGCTTCTGTCCCTTGGCTTGTGATTTCCTTCCATTTTAAAAGACACCAACTGCTCGTTGAGTCTTTCTTGTGCTGCATTACTCTGTTATTAACTTTTTAAATCATACCTGAAAAGTACTTCTTATCGTGTATATCATCTTTATAGTTCCGAGAGATTAGAGCTTACATATCTTGGAGGAGTGTATTTTTATTTTATCATTTATCATTTCTCTGTTTCTCTCTCTTTCTTCTACCCAAACTAGATCCTGAGATTGTTTCTTCATTGAATTCAGAGATCTTTCTCTTTGTGCCAACAATAGGTTGGTTGGTTGCTAATAAATATGCAAATGAAAATTTAGTTTTTTATTTTACTCTGAAAATTATATGTTGTGCCCCTATAAATAAATAAATACTTAGAAGTCTTAAAAGTTTCTAGGAAAGATACTGGTAGAACTTGCAAAAGACACTAAAGCTTCTGAAATATATTTGTGGAGAAATGGACCTTGTGTAGTGATTGTGTGTTAAATATAGAAGACAGTTCCAATTCTAAATAAACATAGGCTAACTCAGAATGAGAGACATGATTAAGGGCATGTGTATGACTCAGATACCTGACAAACAAATTTAGTCATGATGTTCTTATTGGCTAAGAAAGCACAATTTCTAGATACCAGAGCATTTGATATGGCTTGTGTCTGAAGGCACTAGTGTAAGTACTCCAGTTTTGAGGAAGGATAATTAAAAGTGGGAAGCTGAAAATGCCAACAGGGAAAACTATGGGAGACAAGGCAACAAGCAAGATTTACCATATGGGAGAGAAACCAAGAGACTGACATATGACTGTAGTCATATCTAGTCATAGCATAGTACTAGTTACACCATCCAAAATGGCATTTTATTTTGTCACTCATTTGAGTGACAAAATTTGAGTCCTATAAACAAAAGTCCTTTGGGCACATATTAAAACCATGGCATGATATTCAAAGATAAAAACGAGGGAAATATTTTTATTATCTTAAGAGTTTTAGTTAGGTATAAATTGTGTGTCATAAAATTCATACATTGTTTATGATGTTTAACAAATTTAGAGTTGTGCAATTGTAACCACAGTCCAGATTTAGAACATTTCAATCCCTACTTCTGTTCTAGGTCTCTATTGTTCTGCTTCCTAGTAATACAAAATGTATTTTTTCTGAGTTTCTCCTAAGTGGAATTATATAATATATAATCTTTTTCTGTAGTCTATATCTTTCACTTAGTGATGTATTTTTGAGGTTCATCCTGTTTTAACTTGTATCAGTAGCACATTCATTTTAGTGCTCAGTAGTAGTGGATTGAAAGTCCATATTACGTTTTTCCTCCATTCTCCAGTCTATGGATATTTTGTTTTAGGCTCGTATTGAAGTTATTATGAATAATGCTGTAATGAATATTCTTGAACTTAGAATAGAGATACAATTAAATCTTTTGTGAGTTGATTTCTAAGAGTAGAAACATTATGTCATATAGAAAGTTTATATTCAACATTTTAAACAGACACACATTATAATATAGGAAATGTAGGAGGGTTATAAATGTTTGGCAACATATGAAACAATATTTTATTTATTGTAACCATTTTAGTGTGTGTATATGTAGTAATATCTCATTATGATTCTGATTTTTGAATTTGTATTGTCCTACTGTGTGCATTGACCTACTTATCACATATAATTCACAAATCATTATTCATAAAAATTATATTCATATCAGTCAAAAATCTTCTTGGCAAAGTGTTAATTCATGTATTCTGTCCATTTTTAAAAGATACAATTTTAATTGAGTTTTGAGGATTCTTTAGGGATTATAAGTGCATTGCTTTTGCCTGCCATATGCTTTTATAAATATTTCCCCAACCTATTCCTGTCATTTTATTTTCTGGTACAAGGAAACATGCCCCATGTTTTTGTTTTTAAATTTAATTTAATTTTGATGAGCAAAAACAAATAAAACAGAGTAACATATAATATATATGTTACATATGTGTGTGTGTGTGTGTGTGTGTGTGTGTGTTACAGATTTTCGAAACAGGAACATGTAATTAAAACAAAGGTTGTTATAGTTTTTAAAAGAATAGAACTTTTTAATGTTCAGGCCCATTATAGATCATGCTTTTAGTCCTATGTCTAATATCTCGATCAAACTGAAGACCACAAAGATTTTTCTGGGTTTTCGATTATAATTTCAGCTTGGTATGGCATTTTTAAAAATTAAAAATATATATTGCCACATGCTCGTAGTACATTATGAATACTTTCATCATGGGGAGTTGATAGATGTACTCAATACTTACCAATTTGATTCTTTATTACATTCCCTACCTCAGTCTCTTGGTTTTTGTCCTGTATGGAAAATATCTATAGCTGTTTCCTATTGCCTTATCTGTTATTTTGCTCTTTGTTTATATTTTGGGTTTCTCATACAAGGAAACTGCAAAAAAATTAAAAAATTAAAAAAAGAGAAACTGCAATATTTAAGCTTCTGCATCTGATTTCACATAAAATGGTTTTAAATTGCATCCATTTTCCTATAAGTAAGTCAAGTTTATCCTCACTTATGGCAGAGTAGTTTTTCATTGTGTATAAATACCATATTTTCTTTATCTAAGGAGTAAATCCATTCATATTCATGGACATATAATCCACTGCCAAGGTTTAGCTATTATAAATTGTGCTGCTATAAGCACAGTTCTGTGTCTAACACTGTAATATAATGACTTTAACTCTTTCAGGAAGATACCTAGAAATGGAATAGCTTGGTTGAAAGAAATTTCTAGCTTTACATTTTGAGGAATTTCCATGCTGAGTTCCACGGTGCTTGTTCTAGTTTACATTACCAGCAATAAAGTAGAGTGTTCATTTTCCCCTGAAAATGCTTTGCCAGTATTTATTATTGTTTAAATCATTTTTTTTTTTTTTGGAGCTGGGGTTTGAACTCAGGGACTTGTACTTGCCAAGCACACTCTTATGCTACTGGGCTATCTCTCCAGCCCATATTAAATAAATTCTTGATCTTATTCATTCATTTTGAGGTAAGATGGAATCTTGGTGTTGTTTTAATTTGTTCATTTTGAATGGCCAGAAATATTGGGCAGTTTTTATGTATTTATGGCCATTTCTACTTCTGCATATGAGTGTCTATTCATTTCAGTTGCCCATTTTTTATTAGGTCTTTCAATTTTGGAGGGTTATTTTTAGGGAAGTCTTCATATAGTTCAGATATTAGTCTTTTGTCCAAGGAGTAGGCAGCAAAAATTGTCCCACTCCAGGTTGTCTCTGCACTCTGTTGTTTCCTTTTCTGTGCAAATATGTTTAATTTTATATAGCATTTGTTGATTCCAGGTGTTATTTCCTACTCAATGAGGTTCTACTGAGAAATTCCTAGACTATCCTATGACTTCGAGTTTTACCTATTTTATCTTATGCAAGTTAACAGTTTCTGTTTCAGTATTTACATCATTGATGTATTTTGATTTTAATTTATTATAAGTGAAGAAGTATGGGTATGTATTTAATCTTCTGCATATAAATATCCAGTTTTCCCAGCAACTTTGTTAGCAATGCTGTCTTTCTTCCAGCTAAAGTTTCTGGCCTTCTTGTCAAAGATCAGGTAGTAGAGCATGTATAATGATGTTTCTGCATCCTCAATTCTGCTCCACTGTTGGACTCTTGTTCATATGAATTTTAGGATCATTTTATCTAGTTCTGTGAGAGATGTTGTTGATGTTTTGTTTGGGATTATGATAATCTGCATCAGTTTTGGAAGGGTGGATATTTTGACTTACTGATTCTGCTGTCCAATAGCAAGGGATATCTCTCCATTTTCTGATGTTCTCTTTGGTCCCCTATTTCAGAGTACTCAGTATAGCACTGTTTTACTTCATTGGACAAATTGATTCCTGTGTTAATAAATTTTAATATGCTACTGTCATAGGAATTATTTCATTTATTTAGTTCTTGGTGAATTCATTATTCAAGTACCAGAATGATATTGATTTTTGTCTGATTACTTTGTGATCTGCAATACTATTCAATTTGATTATTACTTCTAGTTGCCTTTTGATGGAATTTTTGGGTCTTCACCATAGAGGATCAAATCATCTACAAATAATGATAATTTAACTTTTATTTTCTTCTCTTTCCTGACTAACTGCTCTGCTTAATGTTTCATTAACTATTTGAACAGGAGTATTGGTAGTGCACATTCTTCTCGTGTTTGAAGACAACTTGCAACTTCTCTATATTTAATGTGGTGTTGGCCATTGGTTCATCAAAACTTATTTTTATTAGATTGTAATAAGTCCTTTTGTATCCATTATATCAGTTTTCTTTCAAAAAAATCATGGGTGGTTCATGAACTTTGTAAGTCTTTTTCTGATTATTGTGATGGTCATGTGATTTAGATCTTTGCTGTGTGACATGTTACATTTATTGATTTCTATAAGTAGAGCTATCCTTATAATAATTCCTACCTTGTCAGGATCTATGTTATTTTTGATGATTTGTTGCATTGTGTTTGTCAATATAATACTGATTATTTTTGCATGAATTTTCATTAAGAAGATAGGCCTATAGTTCTCCTTTTTGGTTGATCCTTTCCGGATTTTGGAATCAGAGTAATGCAAGCTTCCAAGAATAATTTTTGGAATACTTCTTTTCTTTCACTTTCACTAAGGAGTTTGAATCATTTGTGTTATAGTTTCTTTGCAGTCTTGAAGAACTCAACAATGAATTTTTAGGGTCTGGGCTTTTCCTAAATGGTATTTTGTTGTTGTTATTACTTGTTCAATTTAATTACCTGATACTGGATATTAAGGATTTTTATTTCTTCTTGGTTCAGCTTTGGCAGTTCACATCTACCTACACATCTATCAATTTCTTTCTTTATTTAGATGTGTGTGTGTGTGTGTGTGTGTGTGTGTGTGTGTGTGCAGGGTCTCATTATACAGCTCAGACTCATAGTGATCCTCCTGTTTTCTGCCTCCCTAGTGCTGGGATTACAGGCACACGCCAGTGTGCCCAGACTCCATCACTGGCTCAGCGTGCCCAGAGGCAGGGTTGGTATGGCATGCAGTGCCAAGGAAACCCTGTGCTTACTTAAGCAAGCACTTAGTCTGCTGAGCTATCTCACCCGTCCTGGCATCTATCTGAATTACTCAATCAAAAGACACAAATTGGCAAAATGAATCAAGAAAGAGTACTCAACATTATGCAATATATAAGGAACACATTTAATACTTTCATAACAGGGTCACCCTCTATGCCTTGCTGCCGAGTGGCTCTCATTTAATCCATATGTCTCACTATCAGATGCCTCTGTTTTTTCTTTTTCTTGATTTTTTTTTAAATTGCAGAAGGATTTTTTTAGGTTTTTTCTGGCTGTCTCAAGAGTGAGTGTGTTGTGCCTTGTGGGGCTGGGCATCGAACCTTGGTTCCCTGTACCTGATTGCATTTGCCCAAATGGCGCTTTAAACAACTGAGTCATTGGGAAAGCCCCTTTGGTTTAATTTTCTTAGTAAAAGTACTGGTAAAAATGATGAGTTCTATTTACACAACCATTGGAACAAGTCACCTGATGAAATAGTTATGCGTGGACCACCAATGACTCAATCTAGGAGAAACACAATATTTCAAAAAAAAAAATGATGTATTAAAATTCAAAGACTAAAATGCTGGCCAAACAGCTCAGTAGATTAAAGCACCTGCAAGCAGGAACAGAGGCCAGGGCTTCAATCCCCAGGCCTGGGGTGCCAGTGCTGCCTTTGAGGAGCACTGAGACAGTCAGTTGAGACTGGGAGTGGTGATGCGTGCCTGTGATCCCAACTCTGAACTGAATTTATCTCATGTAAAGTATCAGAGTGTAGTGCAATGAAACTAAAAGTATGTACCCAAAGAAACCACAGAAATCATGCAAACACATGGAAATTAAATAATATACTCCTAAAATAATCCAAGGGTCATGGAAGAAATCAAGGAAGTTATGAGATAGTTCTTGGAGTTAAACCATAACACTAGTACTATATGTGGGACTACAATTAAATAGTCGCAAGTGGGACGGTAAATGCATATATGAAAAGAACAGAGCAAGATTAAATGAATAACTTAATGATGTTCCTTGAGGTCTTAAAATAAGACAAGAACATCCACATTAAAACCTAAAAGAAGGGCCAGCCAAATAGCTCAAGGGATTAAAGCACTTGCAAACAGGTGCAGGGTCAAGGGTTCAATCCTCAGGCCTGCTGTGCCAGTCCAGCCCCCAGGACATATTGAGACAGCAATTGAGACTGTGGTGGTTGTGTGTGCCTGTAATCCCAGCTCGTAGAAGGCCTTAAACAGATGGATCACTATGAGTCTGATATGGTAGTGAGACCCTGAACATCCTGTAGATCCTTCCCTAAAACTACAGGGTAAAAAAGCTAAAAGAAAGGAAATTATAAAGATTAGATTAGAAATTAATGAAACTGAGACTAAAAAAGATGGAATTACTGAGATGAGGAGGACAGGAGGGGTTATAGAACTATGCATGTAAGCAGGATGATTTGGACAATTGTACTATGGATTTCTGTTCATCTGTGGAAATGCTTAATATTAATACTTAATTTTTTGGTCTTCTTGATTTCCTTATTTTTCCTTTCTGCTTTACTTCTCACCCTACTGGGTATATTTGTTTTTACTGTTTTTGCTTTTTTAGGTACTGGGGATTGAACTCAGGACCCTGTATTTGCTATTATTTTACTTATTGACATTCTTTACCTCATTGTCTTTTCTAGTACATTGTTGAGAATTTTTGTAACGCTAGCTATGAATATATTGTTGTGTTGTTTGGTATGGAAATACCTGATTTCTTCATCAATTTTGAAGGGACATTTTTCATGATATATGAATCAAGACTGAAATTTTTTTGTTGTCTTTTAGAACTTGGAAAACTTTGATTTAAGCCCTCCTGGCATTTTCTGTTTGGTTGAGAAGGCTGCTTTAATTATAATGGATTTGTTGCTTTCCTCTTACAACTTTTAAGATTTTTGTCCTTGTGTTGAACTTCTGATATTTTGATTATAATATGACAGGAAGTGGTTCTCTTTTGATCATGCCTATTTGGGACTTTTTTGCCTCATTTGTATATTTATTTATTTATTTTTCTAGAAATATGATATTTTCTGTTTTTAATTGGTGTAAACAAGTTTTTTATGCCACTTGTGTCACTTTCAGATTTTTCACTCATCCCACTTAATCAGAGATTAGTCTTTTTTGATCAACACACAGCTGTTGCCTTTTCTTGCTTTTGTTGTTGTTGTGTTTGTTTGTTTTTTCAGTCACTGATCTTGGAAAGTGTCTCTGTCTTCTAATTCTAAAATGCTTTTCTCATACTGGTTGCTTTTGCTTCACATACTTTCAATTTTTAATCTCTTGGATTGCTGATTGCAAGCTTTACATAGAACTCTAACTCTTTGTAACATTGGACATGTTTTGTATCATTCTGGTTAGCTCAGCTAGATCTTCCTTAGTGTCTTCTGAAAGCTCCTGATTATTTTATTATTTCCTTTCCATGATCTCACTGAGTATCTTTTTCATCTGATTTTCAATTTACTCTGCCATCCTTTGGAATAATTTGGGTACATGCTTTTGCTGCACCTCCCTCCCTCACCATGTGCTCTTGACTGGTTTTGTAGGAATTGGTAGTTTGAGGAAGCAATTTTTTGCCTTGATTTTTGCATTTATGTTTTGGGTTATGCTGATGTTTGAGGACACTTAATAAAAGAAAGACTTCATTGTTCTCAGTGGTATAACAATCTCTTGAGTTATCCTACTTTTCAGTGATGCACATTAGCAGATGATGATAGCCCTTTGCCAGAACCCCATGGTGCAGCCACCTTCCGTAGTGTGAGAGGAGAAAAATACAGGGCAATTGGCCCACTACTCAGTTCTCTTGCAGTGGCCCACAGTAGTTTTAATGTCTTAAAAGTAATTTTGGCTTTAACATACAGGGAAACTCATTAACAGTATGGGCTATGACAATATGTATCAAGCAAATCAGCAAAAATTATACTGTGCAAGATGAATTGGATATTGACATACTATAAGAACCAGTATTTTATCATATGTAACCTTAGAAAAAATCTAGAGTTATACTATCAACACTAAGACAACCCAACTATGGCATTCAGCTAATATGTACTAAATTCAACAATAATACTTGAATTTATGTGAGAAAACAATTTATCAGTAATTATGTAGACTTATCCATCTAAAAACCATGAAGCTTAATTGCTGTACTATTAAAGATATATGTGGTTGGGAATGGAAGAATGCAGGAAAAATAACTTTCTCTCATTTTTTTTTTTGTTTTTTTATTTTAAGGAAGGGTCTACAGGGTGTTCAAGGTCTCACTACTACATCAGACTTGCAGTGATCCACCTGTTTACAGCCTCCCAAGAGCTGGGATTACAGGTACATACCACCACACCCAGTCTCAAACACCGTCTCAGTGAGCCCCAGGAGCAGGTCTGCACAGCAGGCCCAGGGATCAAACCTCTGGCCCCTGCACCTGCTTGCAGGTGCTTTAACCCCCTGAGCTATTTGGCAGGTTCTGGAAGAATAACTTTCAAGCATAAAACATATGAGGAGGAGGGGAAGTGAAACTCTCTCCTACTAGAGAGAAGTATATTTATAGAATTATATAAAAGTAACAGAAAATAAATAGATTAAAAGGGGAGAGAAATGATACGGAAAATAAAACTGAGAAAAAAGTTAAAATAAAGTAAAGGAGGAAAGAAGGGAAAAAGAAAAAAAAAGAACAAGTAAAAGAGAAAAGTAAAAAACAAAAAAGAAAGAAAAGGAAATTTAAAAGGGAAAATTCCCCAGCTCCTACTATACCAGTGAAGAAGAAAGAGGAACAGAAAAAGAAGAGCCCCCTAAAAATGTATTTTGTCTGTGTTGCTAAATGAGTAGTTTCCTCACGCGATCTGAAATTTTGTAGTTGAGAAATTCAGTTTTCTTTGCCTAGCGTTAAGAACTATGGTTTTTTGAGGCAAGCCCCGCACCCCCAGTTCCAGACAACCCATCATTTATGCAGGCTGTGTAGTGTCCCATTTGAGACATGTCTTTACTTATGCTGGTAGATAAGGAAGGTGGTCAGACCCATGATCTGTGCTATGTGCAGGTAGTAGGACAAGGGCTCAAGAATTCAGTGCTGACACTGTGAAATCCAGAGCAATTCAAGCCATTCTTTGCCACCAGTCACAATGTAGTTTGACACTTTGGGAGGTCTTTTTCCATCTTCCGTCCCAGTTGAAAACTGTCCTAGATAACTATTTCTCATCTAATTACTGTGGGAGGTTGTCTCAGTTACTCTCCTCTCATTGCTTGTACAAATACCCAACACTGGAAATGAAGGAAGGAAAGGTTTATTTAGCTCACAGTTATGCAGGCTTCAGTCCATACTTGGCTGGTGCTAGGGCAGAGTGGCACAGGGCAGAGAGCAATCAGTTCATGGTGGTGGAAAAACAAAAATGGCAACAGAGAGTGAGTCTGTCTCTCTGTTTCTCTTATATTGCATTCAGGCTATCTCCCTGGTCTGGGAGTAGTACTCACACCCATAATCCCAGCAGCACTAAAACCCATAATCCCAGTGTATCATGAGTTAATCTCAAATTCTAGAAGTCCCCGCCCCATGACTGCATAAGGTTTTGTGGGGACAATTATACACAAACCATTACAGAGGGTAACACTGGGACCTTAAAATGAAGCATCCTTAAACTATTATCTGGCAGATTATAACACTCAACCTTTTCCTGGAATGACTTCTAACCCTGTAGTCTTTCCAGCAGGCACCCAGTCTGTTACTACTCTCCAGATGTTGCCTATGATGTGGAAGGATTCCCATTACAGCAAAACCCCATACTGCTCCTGCAGATTATAACTACTGGCCAGTCCACTGCTGCTGTTTCTCTTGAAGCCCCTGAAACCTCCAGCACTTGCCTTCCTTTGACAAGGTCAGGCACACTTCCATATGAACCATGAGCTGGAATCTGGGGAGAAAGTCTACATTGCTTCATTCTATGATGGTCTGTCTCTTAACTTTCTCTGTAGCTTTTAGTCTTTTCCTGATTCTTAGGAACCTCTCTCTCTCCACCTCCCTTCTCCTGTGGAGAACATGCAATACTTGTCCTCAGTCTGGCTTATTTTACTCATCCATTGTCTTGCAGATGACAGAATTTTATTCTTGATTGAGCCTTCATTGTGTATATCAACCACATTTTCACTATTCATTTATCTGTTGATGAGAATCTAGGCTATTGGGAATTATGCCATCATAAACATGGCTGTACACATATCGCTACGATCTGCTGATTTTATTTGTTTTGCATATACATCAAGGAATAGCATGGCTGGACCAAACAGCATCTTTAGTTTCACTTTTTAAGGAATCGCCACACTTGTTTCCATAGTATCTGTACTAACATTTTTTCAAAAGCAGTTTAGAAGAATTTCTTTTCCCTACATTCTCACCAGTATTTATTATTTTTTCTTTTGTTTTCTTCATTTTGCTTTGTCTTTCTTGGTGATAGTCATTCTGAATGGGGTGAGATAAATTCTCAGCGTAGGTTTGATTTGCATTTCCCTGAGGGTTAAAAATTCTGAGCAATTTTTTCATGTTTTTATTGGCTATTCCTGCCAATAAGAGAGATATCACTTCAATTCTTTACTGTTTATTAACTAAGGTGTTTGATTTATTGCTATTTGAATTGTTACATTAATCTTCATCTGAAAAGTAGTTTGTAGATTTCTTTCTCATTCTGTGTTTTCATTGTAAAGATCTTTCACTTAGGTTAATTCATAAATATTTAATTTTTGTTGATGCTTGTGAATAGTATTGTTTCCTAATTTATTTGGTGAGTTTATTAGTGTTGTAGAAGAATATTGTTGATTATTATTTATTTTGTATTTTGCTGTGTTGCTGATTTTGGTTACTCATTAGAAATCTGGGGATTTGTATGTAGAGGATAATGACATTTACAAAGTAATTTGAGCTCTTCTGCACATGTTCCATAATTTCTTTATCTTATCTAATTGCTCTGCCTAATGTCCTGAGTTCTATATTGAATAGGCATGGTGATTGTGGACATCCTTGACTTTTCTTCCAATTTTGTTGTTCCTCATTTAATATAGTGTTAGGTAAGTTTATTATAAAGAGTTTTTGTCAAATTGAGATAAGGATCTATTATACTTATTTTCTTTTCTTTTAACAGGTGTAGATGTAGGGTTTATCAGATGGTCATATGACTTTGTTCTTACTTCCCTTTATGTGATATTTTATGTTTATTGATTCATAATGTTGAACCATCATTGCATTCCTGGGATGAAGCCTACTTGGTCATAATGTGTGGTCTTTTTGATTATCTGTTGTATTATGTTTGC
>PVKA01000729.1:149695-179956 GCA_004027165.1 Ctenomys sociabilis
AAAAAAAAAAAAAAAAAAAAAAAAAAAAAAAAAAAAAAAAAAAAAAAAAAAAAAAAAAAAAAAAAAAAAAAAAAAAAAAAAAGATTGGTCTGTCACTGTTTCTTTTCTTTCTTTTTTTTTTTTTCTTTGTTTTTTTGGTTGGTTGGTTCTTGTCTGATTGTGTATTTAGCATAATGGGTAATGCGAGCTTTTAGGAATGATATTCAGAGTATTCCTTCCCTTTCATTTTCATTAAAGAGTTCGAGGAACATTGGTGTTAATTCTTTTCTCATCTTTTGCTAGCTTGTAGGGTTTATTTTATTTGTTTGATTGATTCAATTCAATTCCATTTGTTCTTACTGGATTAATCAGAGTTTTCTCTTCTTTTGGTAATTTTATGTATGTAGGAATCTACATATTCCTTATGAGTTCTGCAATTTACTGTTTATTTCATAGAAGGAGCTCTTCAATTCACTGATATTTTTGAGCTGTTCATAGGACCAATTTCATTAATTTCTGGTCTAATCTTTATACTTTCCTACAGTAGCTTTCAACTTGAATTATCCTTATTTTTCTAAGTCCTTGAGAGATCATCTCTATAATGTTGGCATACACAGGTATAAGTTCCTTTTAGAACTGTCTTCACCTCACCTGTCATTGTCTTTTGACAAGAGCTGCCTAATTTCTTTCTTGATATCTCTGACTCATTGATGGTTAAAGAATATAATCTTTACTTTCCATCTGTTGGTATAATTTCTGTGGTTTCTTTTGACATTGACTTCTTTCCTTGTGCTGCTAATATATTTGAGATCATTTCAGTTTTTCAGCATTTATTTAAGCATGCTTCATTGACTCATATGATCAGTTTGAAGAAAGTTCCACATGTTATTGATAAGAATGTGTATTCAGTTGTTTTTTGGAACATTCTGTAGGTAATTATAAAGTCCATTGTCATGAAAGATTGCATCAACTCTAATACTGATCACTTTTTATACACTTGATTTAACTATTTATGACAGTGGGACAGTGCCACCCTCTGCTATAATTCCACCTATGTTTACCTGATTCTTGTGCTCTTTGTTTCATGAAATTAGTTCTGCAACTGTTGGGGACATATTTGTACACAACTTGTATCACTTCCTATTCACTTATTTTCTTTGCCTCTTCAGATGAATGTTGGCTTGAAGTTCACTTTTTCTGAAAGAAGGATTGCTACTCCTGCGGGTTTTAGCATTGCTATTAAACAGAATATTGTTTTCCAAAATCTTTTGACTTTTAGTCTACACACTTCTTTTTTGCTTCTTCTATTTAACATTCTATTAACTTTTATTTCTTGATTTCTTCTGCCAATTTGTGTCTTTTGGTTGGGGAATTGAGAGTTATCATTGAAAGATACTGACTTCTGTCATTGTGTGATTTTTTACATTGCTGATTTTCCTTTTTCCCCTTCTACTTAACTGGCCACTCTGGTGTACACATTCTATTGGATCTTTTGAAATGGTTAGATTTATTGTCTTTCTAGGATGTTCTTGAGACTGTTTTGATGTACTAGTATGGTAGTCATAAGTTTCCTAAGGTGCTTTTTGTCAAGGAAAGACATTATTGATTCACAAATTTTAAAGGATTGTTTTGGAGGATATACCTGTGTGAGCTAGATGTTGCTTTCTTTTTATGGCTTAAAATGATTTACTCCAAACCGTTCTGACCTCCACAATTTGTTCTTCAATGTCTACTGTAATGCTAATTGTTTCTTTTTTCTGTAACAGCTTTTAAGATTTTGTCCTTGTGCCAGACTTCTGGGATTTTGTTTAAGACATATCATCAAGAAACTATTTTGTGATACTGCTATTTGGGCTTCTGTATGCCACGTATTTGTAAGTTACAACTTCCCCCTTAAGTGTACCTATGTTTATAGCAGCACAATTTGTGATAGCCAAAGCTTGGAAACAACCAAGATGCCCGTCATATGAGGAATTGTTGAAAAAGATGTGGTATTTCTATACAATGGAATATTACTCAGTTATAAAGAATGATAAACTTGAAGCATTTGTACTGAAATGAATGCCACTTGAATGTATACTCATAAGTGAAATAAACCAAACACATATGTACATAGTCTCCCTAGTATAAGAAATCAAAAGAAGAAATACAAATAGAAATGTATAACAACAACTGAAAAGAATTTAGTCAGATAGGGTAAACTGAATTGCATATGTTGCAGGGTACTAATCAGCTTCTCTTCTGGATGGTTAACAACCTAAGTTCACAGATCAAAAATTAGAGAAATGGAATGGCTGCAAGATCAGCCAACACTTTGGCCATAGCCTTTCAACGTCTGTGAAGACTCACAACATAGGAGAACCTGTACTGTAACGTCATGAAACTCAGTTGTGCCCCCAATTTTCTGATCAAGGAGATTATGGAGCCACAGTGGAATGCAATAGATGATCTATAGTGTGCCTAAGGAGAGTCACATGGATTGAAAACTTTCTCTCAGGCTCTCACAGAGAGCAAACTGGTCAAGCAATGGCCATGACTCATCCACATGGCTGACACTGACAAAGTATCTACATAGTGAGGTACAGGAGTACAAGATAAACCCTGAGGGAACTTGACTGACCTCATCAGATACAAAAGCTATATTTTTTGTTATATAGGTCTTGCTTTTTCTCAGTCTTAACCATCCAGCAGAAAAGTGTAAAAATGAGGTATATAAAATAAAACCATAATAATAAGCAGAGCTATAAATGGCTCTAGTCAACAACTTCTTCATATAACCCACTACTATTGTGTACTTCCGGACTGTGTTTGATTGTTTTGTTGAGTTTAGGCACCTATAATAATTGAGTGACAATGGAATGCCCATCCTTGACAGGACTAAACAAAAAAAAGGCATACAAAGGAAGAACCATTCTGTGTTTGTATAAACAGTACAGTTAGAATAAATATGCAATACTTCTGTATAATTCTATGAGAAGCAAGACTTGCACTATAGTGTTTGGACAGGATATTCTGTCAGCTTCTTGTACTATGGACAGCCACTAGAAAGATAACAAGGAAGAAAGTATTAATTATTAAAACTGTACTATAATTCAGCTTTAAAAATAAGGTAAGTATACAGCTACATTGTCTTAATTCATTGATTAGAGACATCTGCTGTAATGGTGTTTGTAAGTAAAATATCAAGAATGAGTCTTGTATGACAAAAAGCCATTACAAAACTATTGTACAATGTATTAATTATTGAATCTGTCCTGCAAATTTGATTTGAAACTGTCTCATTGATATTTGTTCTTCAATAAAATAAAAAAAGAATAAATAAATTTAAAAAAATAATAAAATTTCTCCCTTAATTGGGAACTTCTTTCCTTTATTGGATCCATAAACGTATTTATCCCATTTGTGTGATCATCTGATTTGCTTTATTTCATTTAATCATCTATTAGTCTTCTTTGCATTGTGCAGCTACTTTTGCATTCATCTGTCATTATCTCTTATTAAGTATTTCCGAATATTTAGACTCTGATATCAGCACTCTTTTTAGTTTTGACACTCTGTCCTAATATTTGTTGCTTCTACTGTCCATAATTTCAATAGAACTTTTAATCTCCTTAACTGTAGTTTGGTATCTATGTATAAACTATAATTCTTTACAAAGTTGGCCATTCATATTTTGTATCATTTTGTTTAACTCTGATAGTATTATTAGTGTCATGTGAAATTGCTGAGTATTTTGCTTTTTGGATCCATTATTTGTTCAGTTATATATTATTTGAGCTCACTGTGCAAGTTATTGTCTTTTAAAGAATTTTTCTTTTAGTCTTTCAAATAATTTTGTTGGATAGCTTGACTTTCTTCCTATGAATAACCCAATGATCAGTTTTAAGGAAGCTGGTACCTTTTGAAGGCATTTTTCTTTTTGCCATTTTTAAAACACTTTAGTGTTTGTGCATATGCTGATGTTTGATAGTTGATTGTAGTGGAAGACTTTGTTGCGAGCATAGTAGCCTCTTTAGATAGTGTCTACTTTTTAGTTATGTGCTCTGGGTATAGCTCATTGCATGCCTTTGCCTATGTCCCAAGATTCAGCCACAATTTTTTTTTCCTAGGGAAAGGAGACTGTAGTATATTTGGCCCAGCACCCAATTCTCTAGGAATGG
This sequence comes from Ctenomys sociabilis, assembly GCA_004027165.1. Classification (NCBI taxonomy): domain Eukaryota; kingdom Metazoa; phylum Chordata; class Mammalia; order Rodentia; family Ctenomyidae; genus Ctenomys; species Ctenomys sociabilis. Next base: position 153,835 of record PVKA01000729.1, read on the forward strand.
ATCACAGTATTGTTAATAATACAATAGCAATCCAGATACTGGTTTACCAAGAAAACCAATTATTGATAATAACTGTACCACATTGGCAATGGTAATATAATCAGCAACAAAAATATCATTAAAGATAAGCATAAGACAGTATACCCTAAAAATGATATATCAATTTTAACCGCAGAAAAGATTGATAGTTAAAGTATAAATACTAACACATAAATATTGTCATACAGCACAGGTCGTATAGTAAGAATAAGGAGGATGGTGATCCCAAGCACAAAAGGAAAGTAGAGGCTAAGTCATAAGGGTTTAAAATACCAGCCTAAAGAATTTGGACTCTGTCTGAAAGGCAGTGAGGATCCAGAAGGTGGAGAAAATATTCCCTGTAATAATCCATATAGCTTCAATGGCCCTGTGGGTGGCAACTGACCTTTGTGACAAGGGTCAGGTTAACATTTGCCTTTGCGGCCAGTTGCCTTTCCTTTGCATGGACAGAGATGTTTGTTAGCTGGGAGTACCAGGAAGAAAGCCACTTCCAGGCCAAGTGAATGGTACTATGAATGTCATGGAAATGGCTCAAAAAAGTAGCCCCTCTGTTCCAAATCCCACACAAATTTCTGGCGTTAGGAAGGACTACAGGGGTAGCATTTAAAGGCATAAAATGTATTAATTATCTCACATGGGCAAAGATTTAAACTTTAAATGAGTGATCTTGTCTTGAAATTCCAGAAATTTGACTGTTCAGCCTCTGCACACATGCCTTGAGAGAACCAGAGCACCACTCCAATTGCAACAAAGTCCTCCCATAGTCCCCCTAATTGTCTTTCTGTAATTTCTTTTTAAAATTCTACCTCTGTCTTCTGGGTGCACCTTTCACGTATTTGCTCTTTTCACCATTGCACAGGTCTCCGCTAAACAGCAGGACAGGGACAGCTCCACGCTGAGTCTTCTCTTCTCCACACTGACCCTTCCCTCCACACTCCTGAGCCATTCCATACTTCTACATATTCTGCATTTTCTTCTCCTTTGCATATAATAGAACCCTTCAGTTTTTTTTCTTAAGGTGCTAGCATTGAATGTAAAGCTATACTGGAAATCTAAGAATTCCATGAACAAAGGGGCCTGTAAGATCTTTTGTTCTGATATTATATTTCTAAAAACTAGGCAAGAATTTACATTGTCTTTTCATAGCCAGGCCTCCTTGTAGTAGATTTTTGTTGTTCTTTAGATAATGCAATTTTTATTTCTCTCATATTCCCTTTGTAAGAAATGCATTTTCAAATAATTTTGGGTTTATTAAAAAATTAAAAATGAATTTTTAACACCTGGCATTGCCATGTATCCTTCACCACTAATATTAATATTTCACACAAGCATGAAGGATTTGTGGGAATTGAGAAATTGACATTGGCACTTTATCTGTTAAATAAAATACAGAACTCTATTTGTATTTTACCTAGTTTCCATTAATGCCCTGTTTCAGTTGTTGCTCCAAGATTCAATCTCGAGTATCATATTAGCCAATAGCAAATTTTTAACAGTCTATTAGTGAGCCTTTTTACTTAACCTGATAATTTCAATTTACTTGTTTTAGTCCCTATATGATATTTTTGATCATTTTGATTTTTAAGCTCTCTTCTCCAAATGTATTAGTGATTTTATTCAAAAATTATAAATTTAATTACTCTTTTTAAGCATTAAGCCGAAAGCACAAGTGTTTAGTCAGGTAAGACCCATGTATATTGCCAGACATTTCACCATAGACTGGCATTTCAGATCAATTTTGTGTTCATCTCTGGGCTCTATCATGCTGCTAACTTAAGTGACCTAAGTGTATTAAGATTTGCCTGTGTCTAAAACCAACCCAATTAAGTTCAATTTAGATAAATTTATTTTAATACATCTTACATATCATGTATTGATTTATAAATGCTTAAAATAAAATCCTGCTTCATTCAATCTTTATCTCATCCACAAGAATTGTATATGATATTTTTTCTTATGCCTAGACTAATTAATTCCATGATGCATAAAAGGAAATCTAATGGTAAAGAGAAAATATTTTTAATGGATCACTTGTTAAGGAAGGGTTGGGCAGGTAAGACTCCACAGTGAGGACCCAGACAGGGAGGAGTCCACACTAGAACACCAACCCTATCTTATGAGATTGGGAGAATTGAGTGGTTTTGCTTCCTCTGCAGCAGAGCCATTATCTGAAGCCACAGTGAAAACGGTGAGGTGGCAGAGACGTAAGTCTGAGGTTTTCAGAATCTAAACAAAACCAAAATAAGAAAGGTAAATCATGAAGTCAGAGTAACTGAGGGGAGAACCAAGCCAGAGAACAAGCATAAGGAGAGGATCTAAGTGATAGTTTAAGAGTTCAAGAGGAAGAAATAACTGGGATGTAGGAAAGGAGAAAAGAAAGAAAGAAGGAAAGGAAAAAGAAATTTGTGTGTATATACAGGATAGCTTAACTGTACTGCTGATTTCTGCGAAAGAAGTTCATGCTTAAATATTTTTCTTCCTTCTTTTTAATTTTTTTTTTTTTTTTTTTTTTTTTTTTTTTTTTTTTTTTTTTTTTTTTTTTTTTTTTTTTTGTGGTACTGCCTTCTGTACACAGTGAACTCAGGACCTTGTGCTTGCCACGCAAGCACTTATTCACAGACCTATCTCCTCAGCCCGACTTCTTTTTAATTTTTTTTTGTAAGTTTTGATCAATTTTACTTGCTTATATCTGGTAATCTGAACAATTAATTTGAAGACAACAACATGCAATATGACAACCATTGTTGAATTTCTGTCATTTTGTTCAGTGAAATTATGTATTGTTTCTAATGTTTTGAGGGGTACTTTTTTTTTTCTTTACTATTTTTTATTCTCTTAAAAAAGTTAAAATAAGAAAGTAAAGGACATAGCCTGAAAGTCCCAAAGGGGATGAAGGAAGAGTCTAAGATATGGAACTTGCTTGAGTTTTGTGAAGACTTGTATAGAATAATGATGATCTCAGAAAGGATCTCAGAAAGGCTTGAGACCTATGGGCAGGAAAGCCTAGGAACAGAAGGTAGCAAGCACCACAGGCTAGGGTGGGCCAGCACAAATCTGATCAGCATGATAGCTTTAAAATAACCCAGTGCCTTCTACTTTTTCCATTCTTTTCCATTCCTTCTTTTCCTTTGAAGCAAAACATAATGGAATTGCAGCTGGCAATTCTTGGTTTCATCCCAACCAAGAATGTGGATGAAAAATAATTACATGTTTTTGGTTGAATTTTAAATTGAGTAATCTTTGGAAAAGAGTAATTTAAGTAATGAGTCCCTAACCTACTTCTCAGAAGAACTCTGTAGATCCCAATCTGTACCAAACTTTGTCCTGAGTAGGCACTGTAAATTAAATGAGTTTAGTGGTTTTTGGATCCCTTCCAGCAGGTCACCATTCTCTTGGCATAACTTTTGGCTATTCTCTCCAAAAAGAGTCCAAATATTTGAAAGGACTCTCAACATGCAGCTGATAGGTTTCCAGTTTACCATGGCAATGGAAATACTCCATCAATTTCTTTTTTTTTTTTTCCATCAATTTGAAACCTCAGGTCTGATTGACTGTTGAACAAGAACTTGGGAAAAAAGATGTGGGCACTGAGACTCTGGGTTCTTCTCATGCAGACAGAAGGAAGGGAGGAAGGAAGGAAGGAAGGAAGGAAGGAAGGAAGGAAGGAAGGAAGGAAGGAAGGAAGGAAGGAAGGAAGGAATATTTGTGATTTACCTGAAGCTAACAAAACAAGTTTAAGCTACCATACAGCTGTTCCATTCTTGGGTTTCTGATTTCACTGTATGTGCCACCATCATTACATTCGTATCATGATAGAAATCTGTGGGGTTTTTTTAACACTTCCTCCTTACATGCTATTACTATGTATGCCTAAGGCTACTATTCAATATCCTTAGACTATGTCTCTTCCTTGTCTCTGCTGTCATTATCACAGCTCAGCTACTGGCCTGTTGTAAGTGGTTATAATAACTTCTTTAGTGAGTGGTACAAGATAGGAACAGATTGCAAGGCCCTCTACCCTTACCCAGCTACCTCAATATTCTGTAGCTATCAGAAAGTCCCACCCTTGCTACTAACCATAAGCCTCTGTCATAAGATAACCATATGTCCCTTTCCTTCTTTACTGAGTCTAACCAAAGACAGAATAACCACTGAACACTACTGTAGCACAAAATGTCCCACCAGTCAGTATACTTCAGTTGCCTAGGTAACAATTCCTGTTGCAGTTCCTGTTGCTTCTGTCTCTTAGAAACAGCTGATTACAGTGACACATAGCTGGTCAGACATGGTATAAGAATAGTCAAAGACAGCCAACTACTCTTCTTCTGCAAGCCCCATTATAAGCCTGATAAAAACATCTTCCCTGATCCTTTGAAGCCTGACATTTTGTCCATATGACATAAAGTTAACATAGCTCCAAATTCTGGGTGTCATTTTGGTGTTTCTGCATGCTATTGCACTATGGGTGGCAGCTAGGCTGGAGTTTCAACATGATCAGTTTTATGATCCACCCCAGGATTTGCTGAGGAATGCTTTCTGGTGTGTGTCTCTGTCTGTCTGCCTGCCTCTCTCTCTCTCTCTCTCTCTCTCTCTCTCTCTCTCTCTCTCTCTCTCTCTCTGTCTCTGTCTCTCTTTCATTTCACAGTACAATTCTTTCTCTTCTCCAGTTCTTTACCCTGACCTATTAGGTGGTCTATTGTTTTTCTTATTGCTGTAAATGCTATAGAGCTACCAGCTTATTACAAAAATCATTGTTCTTTTTGATGTGACCCTGTGATATGAACTGCTTTACAATCTGTTCACTCGGGAGGCTGAGGCAGGAGGATTGTTGTGAGTTCAAGACCAGCCTGAGCTACAAAGTGAGCTTAAAGCCAGCCTGAACTGCATAGCGAGACCCTGTCTCAAAAAGACAAAAAAAAATAAATAAAAATAAAAATAAAGAAAGACTGTCCACTCCTTATGTTATGCTCTAAACTTATTTGTTCTCCTTATTACCCTTCATCTGCCCCCACCCCCAGCAGAGCCTCTGTGCCACTGCAGTTGGTCTGGGGTCAGGAGCAGACTCTATATTATTCTGTGCTCTGTAAATCAAGCTTTGGATGAACAGTAGCTCATGGTCTTCTCGCCTTGCCTCTCTTGACCTGACACCTCTGTCATACAGCTGAACCAATGTGAAGGTATTTAAAGTGTTGTATTCCTGGACTGTCATGCCTAGAGAAGAACATCCATTGAGTGAGAGCAGAACAATGTCCAAAGCAATGGTGTGAAGAGTAGAGCACAATAAAGGAGTAAAAAAAATCCTGAAATCAAAATCATTCATCATCTAATTCTGACATTATCCTTTGGCCATTCTTTAAAAATAAAAATATTGCAAAAACAGGAAGAAGGAATACAGAAAAGGGAGAAGGGGAGATGTAAGTTTTTTTAAAACTCAGAAAAAAGTACACAGAATCAACTTTAAGCATATTTGATCCAGTTTCTAATAAAAAAAAATCAAAAACTCTTGCTTCTAAGAGGACAAATGACAAATTGATAAATGAACTGAACATTTTCCTAGAATCCTATTAACATTCTGTTTCAGTATTAAGAAACAGCTTACTAGCTACAACTTTTGGCATTTTGTATTTATTTGACTTATATGAGACCTCAGAAAGGTCAAATTTTTAAAATTTATATTAATATATGTTTGCAGTACATAATGATTCCATTCATCATGGACACTTGCTATGTGTACTTAACACATTTTAACTCTTTTTTTATATCCCCCATCTCCTTCTCCCTCCCTCCACCTCTTAGTGCCATTTGCAAAAGACCTATCTCTGTGTTTTCTGTTGTTTATATTTTACTTTGTTTTGAGTTTCTTACATATTAAGAAAGGATATTCAAGAAAGGTTAATTTAAAAGTTATTTGTAAATATGATTTTGACCTGTGTTAATTCTGATTCTGCAGTCCCATTTTCAGGAAGTTTTCTTTGAGCTATTTTTGGTCACTTTTCCAACCATTGGTGGCATGGGAACAATACAGTATGGTCTTCATAGTCCCTGGAGGAACAAAAATACTGCCTGAAAGAAAAGGAGTTTTAGTTACCACACACTCTGGCTATTGACATAGGAACATCTAGGTCAGAATTGACTGATAGTCTATATCTGTGCTTCTTCCCAGAGCAGATGATCAAGCTTCCCAGGGAATCCCACAGATGGTAACCAGGATGAGGTTGTAGTAACATTCTCCAGGGTCCTGTTTGTACCCTAAGATTGTTGCCAGAGGTGGTGTGAGAATGGGTGCAGACAGTTATTAGGCAGAGTCTGCCTGACAAGAACTTCCTCTGGTTCAGTATTCTCCCAATGGGACTGCTGCTATTTCTGTTGCTCCTAAACTCCCAACCTCTCCTTCAATCTTTTACTGATTCATCTTTTTCTCTTTCTTTGTCAGAATAAACAAAAACAGCCTGCTCTAAACCACCTAAAACGTTTCAATGTTCACCTATGTGCGAGGGATAAACTATAAAATTCTTAGAAAAAAATAAGATTAAAACTTAATAAGGTTGAGGCAGCAATAATTTCTCAAATCTGATATGAAGAACACAAGTTGCACAAAATTAATTGGACTTCAACAAAAAAGTATTTATTTTGCAAAGGATATCATCAATAAGTGAGAAGCTCAGCTGCAAAATGGGAGAAAATATTTTAAAAATCATATATCTGAAAATATTCTCCGTCAAGAGCATAGAAAGAACTCTAAACACAACAAAAAACACAGTGTAAGAACAGGCAAAGTACTTTATCTATACATTTCTCCAGAGAAGTTAACAAATGCACATAAAATAACCACATAAAAAGATTATCAACATCATCAGCCATTAGGGAAATGCAAGCCAGAGTACAGCATCATACCCCATTCGCTAGGATGGGTAATAAAAATGGCAATTAAAATGTGAGGAATTTGTAACCACATACATTGCTGGTGGGGATGTAGAATGACATACTTACCCTGCAAAATAATTGGAAGCTCCTTAAAATGTTAGGCATAAAACTTCTGTATAAGCTAGCAATTCCACTCTGAAGTTTATATCCAATAACAATGAAAACAAAAATGTGTATATCAATGTTCACAGCAGAGTGATTCACAATAGCCAAACAAAATGGAAACAACCTAATGTTCATCAATTAATGATTAATGTTATATGTCCTTATTAAGGAATTTTGTTCTGTTATACAGATGAATGAAAAGAGATGTATGTTATAACATGAATTAATCCTGAAATCATGCTGAGAAAAGATAAAGTCACCAAAGACTTCATATTACCTAATTCAGTTTGTATAAATATCTATGGTTCAATAAGGAAACTCTGGATATAAAATGTAAATTAGTGGTTGTCTAGGGCTTAGAAATGAGGGAAGGAATGGGAAGTAACTGCTTCATGAGAATAAGATTTCTTTTTGAACTAAAGAAAATGTTCTAAATTGTTATAATGCTTGCAAAACCTTGTGAATATATGAAAAATTGTTGAGTTATGTTCTATAAATGTGCAAATTTTATGGTATGTGAATTATTCCTCAAAATAACATGTTAGTAAGAATGTGTATTTACCTTGTACTTTGGCAAGTTCCATGGTTTGTGAGCATAATAATTTTTGAAAACATGCTTATAATCCAAAGTATTTGCATATAAAAGTGAATTATCCCTAAAGAAATAATGAAAACTCAGATTATTCATTCCACAACACAAAGATATTCACATAAAATGATTATAGTACTTTAACATAATACAAAATAATAACAAGAACTCAAGATATAAAGAAAATAAACAAATTAAGCTGCATTTATTTTTGGAAAACTTCATGGCTGGTGTGTAAGAGACAGGAGAGGGGAGGGTTACTCTCTAGGAGGCCTTTCATATCTTTAACAGAATCACTATCTATTTGGTGAATGGAATCTTGTGTGTGTGTGTGTGTGTGTGTGTGTGTGTGTGTGTGTGTAACTGTAAACAAGGAACCTTTCCAATAATGCATGCTTTTGTTTCCTTTTGAGGAGTTTGTAGAAATGTGACATTGCATTGTCATTAAACATTCATGTCTCACACTGCTAGAGCTTTATTCAATGGCCACTTTTCTGCACAATTTTGTACTGTTTTCAACACGTTACACAATTCCCTATTCTCATTTGAAGTGAGTGATTCCTCCACCATTTTCTTCTCCTTTGCATTTGAGACAAGATCTCCTCTATAATCATTTGTACTGGCAGTTAATCACCCACAGTCCTGGGGATGGGGTTGAGGGAGAACTGCTGGCTCATTTGTGATCGTATGATGTATGATGTTCATCCAGCATCATGTACTACTTATAAGACATCACTAATTTATCAGTTAAAACTTATTAGAAGTGTTTCCTTGTCTTGTAGAACACTCACAAAATAAGTTACCTGTTATCAAAGTTTTCACTGTACTTTGGTATCCATTTCTCATGTAGTGTTCATTATGACTGTGTATAAATAGCACAGCTTACAAAAATGAGATTGATACCCATTTGAAGAATTCTGATCTGCTTGGACCAGTGCATTTTTTCTGCATTGTTTATGGACACAAATCTTCAATTTCTTCAGTCTTATGTTATGCCTTTTCTTCATAAAGCACATATTTGGAATTTGAAAATAATAGCAATTAGTAAGATACTGAAGCTATCATTTGGCCCAACCTAATCTTCTATCATTTGGCCCAACTTAATCTTCCTCTACTTTGGAAAACTGAAATTGAGAAGGCAAGTGACTTACCCAGGTTCATGTAAATGAGTACTGATAGAGCCAAAATAAGGTGGTAGAATTCCAGTTCCTTGGGTTGGTGAGATAGCTCAGCAGACTAAGTGCCTGTGTAGGCAAGCACAGGGACTGGGGTTGGATCTCCAGCACCACATGCCGTGCTGGCTCCACCCTCAAATGTGCTGTGCCGGCCACTGAGGAGACTGGGTGTGGTGGTGCATGCCTATAGTTCCAGCACTGGGAAGGCTGAAAACAGGAGGATCACCACAAGTCCAAGTTGAATAGTGAGACCCTGTACCAAGTACATTCAAAAATAAAAATAAATTCCAGTCCCTTTTCACTCTTGAAGCTACCCATATTTTATGAGTTTATTTCATTAGTGTCTGGCTCAGGCCAGACCTCTGGACCATAGTCTTCTGTGGTCTAAATCTTGTATTGATTTCATAGGGCCTCTAGGCTTCCAGCCAGAACCTATCAGCAGTGTATATTTCTGTTCCCAATGTGCCATACTCCTAAATTAAGAGAAAGGATACCAAATAAATCCTTTTTCCTGTTACAGATACAGGTTTATGTTCAACTTGGGTTCTTCAAAATAGAGGAGGAACTCTGTTACTAAATTTTAATCACTAGACCAATAACACGTCTGCATGGAAAAACCAGGGCTTTACAAAAGGACTTAATTTTCACATCTGCTTGTGCTGTGTTTTCACCATGGGCTTCTGGACACGTTCATTAACATTTTTGAGGCCCACCTTCTGCCTTTTCATTTTGGAATTACTCAAAGTTATTAAAAAAATTAAATGAATGGCTAGCAGTACCATAGCACTGGTACAAAGTAAATAGCTTCAGAAATGCATGAGTGATTGGGAGCATACACTTTACAAATACTTAGTTTTCAAAATGACATTGACATACATTTAAATAAATTAAATTTTTCATTTGAACTCCCTCATTTTGTGAAGAGGAGTAGGCCAGAAGAAAGGAAAAAAGAAATATGTATGTATGTATACAGAATAGCTTGGATAATTATCCTACTGATTTCTGTTGGTTGATTGAAAGGAGCATCTCATGCTTAATTTTTTTTCTCCTTTGAAAACTTTTATAACTTTTACCAATTTTGCATGTTCATATCTGGCATTCAGAACAACTAATTTAATTTTTTAATCTTATTTATTTATTTATTTGGTATACATAACTCAGACTCATAGTGACCCTCCTCAGCCTCCCCAGTGCTGGAATTACAGGTGTGTGTCACCATGCCTGATTTCAGTGGCCAGAATGGCATATGGTACCAGGGATCAAACCCAGGTCCTTGGGCTTGCCAGGAAGGCCCTTACACTGCTGAGCTATCTCCCCAATCCTGAGCAACTAATTTGAAGAAAACAATGTGTAATACAACAACCATTACTGAATTCCTGTAATTTTGTTTAGTGAAATTTTGTATCTTTTTTAATGTTTTATTTTTACTATTTTCTTCTCTTTGGTGGAACTGGGGATTGAATTTATGCCTTGCCAAGGAAGCACTTATTCCACTGAGCTATCTCCCCTGCCCCCTTACTTTTACTATTTTCTTATTCACTATAAAAAGGGGGTTAAAAAGACTGAAAGAAGCATTGTATAATTTACCAAGGTACAAGCACCAACTCCTCAGTACTGTATTGTTAAGGAAACATATGGTGATAGCAGTCCTAAATCTGAGGCTCGCAGCATCCAAGGATAACCTCAAGAGGACTGTCTCAATTTTACTCTTCTTTGTAATTATAAAGAGGTGTGATTGCTGTTGGTTTTCAAAAAATCCTTGTCAGTGTGTTAATTCATATATTTTAGGAGGATATACTTCTAAGCATATTCCCTACTTGTCTTTCTAAAGAGATATCTTTTTCTATAGTGCCTTGTATTAAATTAATTTATTATAAGCTAGACTCCTCTTTTCCAAATTATTTAATTTCATTCCAGATATCCTTTGATTTTCTAGATTATTTAACATATCATGGCATCAAAGAGCAACTACTTATTTTGTTAGCAAGAAAAGAGAGGTTTCCAGTATCTTTCCTACATTAATATGTCCTGCAACATATTAATCTGAGTCAGGCTCCTCTTGTTCACTCAAAGATATTCATAGTATTTAAATTTTCTAATTTTATCCAGCTAGGTCAGCAGATTATGTCCTAACCTGGATATTGGTTGTCCAAATTGCCATTTTACAGGGGTGAAGGAAGGGCATGTGGCTGGGAGTTTTCTTCTGCCCATTCCCATGATGTACTACTGGCGGCTGAAGTCACTGAAGTCTAGACCCAGAAAGAACTTGAAAGATTAGTGTTTTTTTTAAACACCTTTTACTTTATTTTTCAGATGAGAGACACAAAGATTAAGGACAGAAAAAGTACATAAGTCTTGGGAGAATGACCTAGGTTTTCTGATTGGGAGTCCCATGTTCTTTTATTGTAAAAAGGAGGAGCCATTTTAATCACATTTTCTGCTATTTTCTGCTATAATAAAGTACTGTTTCCTAGAAGGCTTAAAAATAACGAAACTAAGTTTGGAGGCTCAATGAAGTTCTGAGACTAGGGTGTCAACATGATTTAGCTCTGTTGAGGGACCTCATCCTGGAATGACTTATTGTATTTGTGCATCATAGAAAGTAGAAACTCTGGTCTTTTCATCCCCTTATAAAGCCAATAATGCTATCAACAATGGCTCCAGTATAATGATTTGTAATAGAGTTCTAAATACCATTATGGTGGAGATTTAGGTTTCATTGTAAAAATTTGGAGAAGAGTTAGGCTCTGGTTTTACCTTATATCATGTACTCATTTCATGCTTAAAATTAATAATAATAGGTTGCTATTATCATTTTCTTGCACAGATATCTATGGTGTGGGTGAATAAGTTGTTTAAGCTCACACAACTAATAAGTGATACAACAAGTATTTGCATATAGATATGTCTGACCTCAGCTCAGCTCCGTTTGCTTTCTAAATCCTTTCACTGACTGTCTCTATCTCAGGGGATCTTGGAAACATTCACTGGTGTGCAGGGATTTGTCCTTTTGAGTCTGAAAGGTAGGGATACATTACTTCTAGGAAGTTATCTTTCTTCTTTCCTGTCCTGCCTCCATCTTTGTGATTATGATCTTGTCCTTACTTCTCTAGGCTTACTAGTCTAGTTGGTGTATCAGACTCCATCTTCATAGGTTCTTCCCTTACACTTCTGTTCCATAAAACAAGGCCATAGCACTTGCTCTATTGATACCCATCTATTATACAGATGCAAATCTGAGGAACAAAGTAGCAGATGCAGGTAAAAGCAAAGATGAGCCAAGATCTATTGGAGTTAGTTCTTACTCTGGGGTTCTGTTTTTAAATCTTGTTTACATCTGCATCTGGGGACCTGCTCATCCTCAATTATCTCTGAATTACTGGACAAGCTTAGCTCAATGCCTTTTCCTTGGGCATATCCTAACATTGATCTAGTAAGCCCGCCATTTATAGGAAGCTCATTCTGTGTTGTCTTGTTTACCTGAATAGGGTCTCTGGAACAGTGTTAGATTTTTTGGTTTTTAATATTTTAGGTCTTCCTCACTATTGGCACCTCCCATGTCATAGTGTCATCATATGAAGTCTGGGAAGGTACCCAAACCAAAGATGAGGAACCTTAATTCACTCCTTACCCCACCACATAGTAGTTATAGGTTCACAAATTTGCTTTATGTAAAAATAATTTTCCAAGTCCTCACCCCACATCACCGAAGCCTCACTCTACCCTGGATGGCTTTAGAGGCCTTGGTGAGCCCTATTATGCTCCGAGACCTTTGGGGGACGGGCTTGTTACACTGTAGCCAGATCCACCAACCACTATGGGAGCCTTAATGAGCTGTATCCTACCTTCCCACAGCATTGTGGAAGCCACAGTACGTCCTGGACAGCAGTCTTGAGCCCTGATGAACTTTCATTATCTTTTTTTTTATGTAATTTGTACAGGGTCTACAGGGTCTTACTCAGACTCATAGTGATTCTCCTGTTTTCAGTCTCCTGAGCACTGGGATTACAGGTATGCACTACCACAGCAGTCTCAGTCTCTGTCTCAGCTCACCCCTGGCATGGGGCTCACACAGCACACTTGGGATTGAACCCTGTCTGCTACACTCTGCCTAAGCAGGTGCTTTAGTCCCCTGAGCTATCTGGCCAGCCCTGCCTTAATGAACTTTGGAAACTTCAAAAATGTTAAAATGAAGGCAAAAAGAGTAATTTCAGACCTCAAGCCTACCCACAGCCCATCCAGGAGACAAAGAAATAGAATAATTTATAAGACACACACCACAATATCTGAAATGATAGCAACTGAGGTAAAAACAAACAAACAAACAAAAAAATTTGCTCAGGCTATGAAAGAAATCAGATAACAAATAATCTCTCAGGTAAAAAATGAAAGGGCAGTAATCCTGAAAGAATTACTCAGTGCTCTTAAGAAGACATAGATTTAAAAAATGGTGAAAACAAGAAGGAACAAAACAGAAAAAAAATTAGAATTCATGAAACAGGCTCAAACATAGGTCTAAATAATTAAAACTTCCAATGAAAGATGGCAAAAGCACATGAACAAAACTGTAGACTTTTAGACCTTGAATACAGCATTGCAGCTAGTGACCATGAAAGGAAAGATCTCTTAAAAATAACCAGAACAAGGAAATACAAAGTCAGTTGATGTAAGATGATGCAAAGAAAACCAATGTAGGACTGATAGGTATCAAAGAAATAGCAAGAGTCAAAACAAATGACACAAAAAGATTATTTGCAGAAGAGTAGAAAATTTCCCAAGCACCATAAAAGAATGTGACATGCAAATAAGTGAGAAGTAGAGCACTCCAGTGAGACATAATCAAAATAAATCTACAGACAGACACATAATAAAGATACCAAAAACTCAGCAAAAGGAAAGAATATTAAAAGCTGTCAGAGGAAAGAAACACATCACCTATAATTGGAAACCCATCAGAATAATAACAGATTTCTTAACACAAACTATCAAATCAAGAAAAACTTGGGATGAATTATTTCAGGTCCTGAAAGAAAGCAACTTCCAACCCAGATTCATGTACACTGTAAAACTATCTATTAAATTTCATGAGGAGACAAGATACTTCCATGATAAAGAACAACCTAAGAAATTTATGACTACCAAACCAACCCTAAAAGAGTACTGACAGATATTCTAGAAAGAGAAAAAATGACAACAACCAACATCATACTAAATAGACAATAGAAAGCTTTCATTTTAAAATCAGGAACAAGATAAGTATGTCCATTGTCTCCATTCTTACTCCATATAATTCTGGAAACATTAGCCAGGGCAATTAGACTCAAAAGATAAATAAAAGGAATAAGAATTACAAAGGAAGAGGTAAAATTATCATTATTTGGAGATGCCATGATACTCTACATAGAAGACCACAAAAGCTCCACCAAGAAACTTGTAAATTTAATAACCAAATTCAGTAGCATAGCTTGATACAAAGTCAAAAATCAATAGCATTTATGTGCACAAGCAACAAACACACAGAAAAATTAGAAAGCTACATCTTTCACAATAAAATCTCCAAAATGAAATATTTAGGAATCAGTCTATCAAATGAAGTAAAAGGTCTTTACATTGCAAATTACAGTACTGTGAGAAAAAAATCAATGAAGATTTTAAAAATGGAAAGATAGCCGTTTCTTGTGGAAGAACAAAAACACTGTGAAAACAGTCATATTCATAAAATTGTTATTTTGGGATTCAGTAAATACCAAATAAAACACCATTAGTATTCCTCACTAAACTGGAGAAAAAATTCTTAAAACCCAGTTTGAACCAAAAGTGACACAGAATAGTAAAAGCAATCCTGGGCATTAAATATTGAAACAGAAACACTAAATCTACTAATAGAGAAAGTGAGTAGAAATGTTGAAGTCATAGATGTAGGCAGAGTGTTCATGTATAAAAACCAAACTGCCCGGGAAATACTTCAAAGAATCAACAACTGGAATGTCATCTTTTTAAATGGTTTCTGCAGCAAAAGAAATCACTAACAGAGTAAAAAGAAAGTCTACCAATAGGAAAATTTTAGTTGACTGTCACTTAGACAAAGGACTTCTAATTGGAACATACAAAGAATAAAAAAATGTAAGGCCCCCCAAATCCAATAATCCAATAAAATAGTGCATCTGAGATGAATACACACTTCTCTGATGAAAACTATGAATGACAAGTGCATGAACAATGTTCAGTGTCAATGGTCATTCAATAAATGCAAATTAAAACAACCCTGATATCCCATCTCACCACAAAAGGAATGGCTATCATCAAGGAGTCAACCAATAACAAATGCTGAAAGAGCTGTGGGCAAAAGGAACCCTTTTCCACTGTTAGTGGGAGTGTACAGTGGTACAAACACTGTGGAATCAGTGTGGAGATTAAAAATGAAGTAAAACAAAAACTAGGTCCTATTCAACTCACTATTCCCCTCCTGGATATTTTTCCAATACTGATAACATCATGCTACAGTAATATATGTGCACCCATGTTTATAGCAGAGCAATTTGTCACAGCTAAATCTTAGAAATAACCCAAATGCCCATCAACTGAAAATAGCCATAAGGAATGGATTTTAAAAATGTATTTTCATGCAATTGAATATTATTAAGCTATGAAAAAGATAAACTCAAGATTTTCATAGGTGAATGAATGCAACTAGAAGCCATATTTATAATTGAAATAAATAAGATCCACATTTGTAAGCATTGTATTGTCTCCTTACTGCAAGAACTTGAAAGAATAAATAGGATGTGAATGTTCTATTAGATACTGTGCAAGGGAAAGGAACTATTCAAAGGGGAGGAACAACTGAGGTGTGGTAAAGAAGAAAAGAAACAAGGAAAAAAAATATATATATATATATGAGATAGCTTGTACAATTGTGCTGCTGATTTCTGCTGGCTTTTTGAAAGGAACAGTCAATGCTTATTTTTTCTTTTGCCTTTTCTTTTTAACCATGGACATAGGACCTCACACTTGCTAGCCAGCCACTTATGCATCCTAACTATACCTACAGCCCTTCCTTTTCAGTTTTTTAGGTTTTCTAATACCAGTCTTATGGGCTTTTATCTATTATTTTGAATAACTAATTTGAATAAAATAGTATGTAATACAACAACCATTGTTGAATTTCTATCATTTTGTTCAGTGATATTCTATATCATTTCTGTCTTTTTTTTTTACTTTTTTTTTTGTATTCTCTTTAAAATGAAAACAAACACAGAAATGCAATTTTTAAGACAAACAAGTGACAGGTATAAGTAGATTTTTAAGCAAAATTAAAAAACATAAAGTGTATACACTCAAAGGGAATATGGTTGAGACCCTAGAAAGTTTTTTTTTTTTAATGGAATAGGGTACATTTGAAATACATTTAAGATGGTCTTGAATGTGCATTTTTACTGTCTATCTTCTTTATCCTTTTCGTAGGCTATGTTAAATGCAAACCATTTATGTTGGTTTGAAGCTGAGATATACTGCCCGCTTAACAGTGTCCATTCTTTTCCTTATAATTTTTAAATTGGTGTATGGTTGCAATGCATAATAGTTGCCTTTGTTTTGGAGAATTATTACCTATATGTAATAAATAACTTGGTCATTTTGATCCCTTTAACCTCTTTCTCTTCCTCCTTTTTCCTTTGCTTACCTACATCTTGAACAAGTGCAATTTATTTCCTATTATTTCTCCTTTGGGTTATTCTTTTACTTATACTTATTTTAAGTTTCTCCTATAATATAATCCAGGTAGCATTTGACTTCTTATTTCTACCTTATTTGACTGAATTTTATGTTTTGGTCCAATCCATTTTCCTGCATATGACATTTCATTCTTCTTTATAGCTGAATATATGTATATTTCACATTTTCTTTATGCATTTTTCTGTGGACTAATCCCTTCCCAACAATGGCTCAATCAAAAATATGATAAAAGGACTGAATGCACAATTTTCCAAGTAAGAAGTGCAAATAGCCAAGAAGTGCAAGAAAACTGTTTATCAACTTTAGCTGTGAGGAAAATGGAGATCAAAATGACTTTGAGATTTCATCTTACCCCAATCAAAATCACTATCATGAAAAATACAAAAAGCAACAGATGATGGCAACATTGTAGTAAAAAAAAGAAATCTTTGTACATTATTGTTGGGGATATAAACTAGTATAACAACTATGGGAATGAGTATGGAGATTCAACTATAAATTAAAAATAGAAATTCTATTTGACCCAAATATACCTGTCCTTGCTTTATTTTCCCAAAATTTCAATAACTCATGCTGCTGCACTGCTATAAACATGTATATCACTATAGTGATGTGTACATATACATGTTTGTAGCAGCATAATTCACATAGTATGTTTTGTAGAAGATGGAAGTAAAAGTTTATAGAATTTGTGAATCTCCAGAAACTGTGAGGTCAATTTACAGGTCAAAGGTGATGCCCCCTCCCCCTGCTTCAACAGGTGAAAGCTGAAGATGGTCTGTTTAGAGGTGAAAAGCACAGAATCTCGATTTACAAATTTGTTGCACTATAACACCCTTAGGAATATATTTTTTGGAGGGTGTATGCTGGAAAAGGAAAAGATCTGAGCAACTTTTGTGTCTTAAAGCTACAGTTTTA
This sequence comes from Ctenomys sociabilis, assembly GCA_004027165.1. NCBI lineage: Eukaryota > Metazoa > Chordata > Mammalia > Rodentia > Ctenomyidae > Ctenomys > Ctenomys sociabilis. The sequence continues at coordinate 171,319 of PVKA01000729.1, forward strand.
TTAAAAGTGCTTCAGTAGTTCATATCTTCATGTTCTCTGGAGCATCACATACTGAAGGTGAAAAGTCTGGGAGGTCATTGGATTGGAAGCGTGATCCTTTCAGTGTCTACATCCATTAGTGTATTAGTTGAGTGTAGTATTGGAGGGTTGGACACCTTGGGTCACTAGGGACATGGCATATAAGCATCTGCCTTCCTCTCTCCTCCCTTGATTGTTCTCTCTTCCCTCTTTCTCCTCTGCCATGCTGCCTTACCTTGGAACCAATGGACCAAAAGTTTTATAACCTTACTCCAAATTAAGTTTCTTCCTTAAAATTATAGCTGTTGAATCTTGTGTCACAAAGAAGAGAAAGTAAAAACAAGTATTATTTTAAAATTATAATTTTCTTCAACTATTTTCTATCTAGCTTTATTTTTCACATTCTATCTCAATAAGGCTTGTGCTCTACTCAGAAATAATCTTTCTGGTTATTTCTTCTCAGATTTGGTAAGGTCTCTCCAGCCAAGCTGAGTACAGTCTGTCAAGGGTGACACAGCGATGATTTCCAATCTTGATCAGACAGTATTGCTACAGTCACGTGTCATCATTCTCAGGTCTGAGCACTGGAAATTCTGTAATAATGTGTCTCTTTTTTGAAAGCTCAAAAGTACTGTTGTTATTGGCATTGTTGTTAGCAATTGTGGTAGATTAGCTAACGGTTGTCTTGTAATACTCAGCTAAACTGAATCAGTGTGGTTCTGGGTATGGAAGACTCACCTGAGAATTGTTGCCAACAACATAAAAACAGAACTGCAGGGAAAGATGGTATGCTGTTGATTCTCCTGGAGAAGCTTATTGAGCTGGTTTTCCTGATATGAACTCAACTGTTCTTATCTTCAGAGAAGCTTGGGTCTTTGCTGTTGCTGAGTTTAGCTGTGGATCTTTTAGGGGGAGCACGAGCACTAGCCCTTACATTGAATATCACCTCCTGGCTCCAATGAAGACCCCTCAGCCTAGTGGCATATATCTTCATCATACTGGCACAGATTTTCTAAACCACCGCTGACGTTTGGGCCTTCCCAGTACAGATCCTTGATATAGACATTCATGAGACATTGTCATGGGCTCTAGGCCTCCAGTTGGACTTGTACAGAATGTTGTCTTGTTCTCTAGAGTTCACAGGGCTTGTGCAGCACACTGCCATGGGGTGCAAACCCTCAGCTGTATTCTGTGCACGGACAAGTCTCCCACATTCTTTTGGTATTTGACTCTTGGAATGAATATTATAAAATAATCCTATATACTATATGACCTGTATTAAATATTTCCTCTTTATTACCTAACTACAACAGTATTATTAATAATGATTATGATGAAAGTGCCAAAATAATAATAATCATGCTACTCTCAGTATTCAAATATTAGCTTCACCAGTAATTCACTACCAAATAAATTTTTTTCAGTCACTAAGTCAGCTCCTTCATCTGTACTTTGAGAAAAATTACTCCTTAATTTTCAGAGCATTTGTCTGGAGTATTATAAATTTAAAGTAAAATTTGAGAGCTTATGTGTAGCATACACGCACTAAGTTCTTGGAATATATTATCATTTCTAATGTTCATACATAACAATCTTTGGATCATTTTTTAAAATAGGATTTTTAATAAGGTTGTATATTTGTTATTAAATTAGGAAACAAAGTATCCTTTACTGAATGATTGTAGGTAAACTAAAGTTAGGTAATTGGTATGCTTCGCAGAGAGAGCAGATTACTAAGAAAACCCACAATCGCCATAAGGATAATAGCCAAGGTTGCTTATCTTCCATTCTTCAGACTGATGTTGGATATAGTCTATCCTATTTAAAAACTAAAAACCTCCTTTATTTTGCACCAAAAGAATTGAAAATAGCATCTTTTGATTGGTCCCAGGTAGAGGGATTGGAAACTGATTTAAAGATTCTAACTCAGTTTCCCCTGAAGGACATAAATCCCAATAATTATTTACAGGGTGCTGAAAATGTGGAGATTTCTGTCTTTGTGTAGCTACTTCCAGGTGAAAGGGGCTATAGGCCCAGCTGATTAGTGATTATGTGCCCCCTAGCTATCTTGGGATAATGCAGCTCACATGCTTGGCTCAAAAAAATCTCTGAAAAGGCAAGAAATGAATTAGTTGCCTATATGTGAAGAAATGGTGTTACTTTTGCAATGGAAGAAAGTTTGAGGATTTGTTAGGAGAGTTATCAGTTATAGTCAGGATTTTGATTATGTGAAGCTTTGGATAAAATTTAAAAAACAGGATCTTGTGATATAGAGAGAATGAATAGCTTATCTAAAATTACATAGTTCATGTTGAGGTTTGGATTTGAAATCTAAGCCTTATTAATTTGTTGCAAATGCTTATGATAAAAAAAGAGATAATGTCCATAAAGCAGTTGTCATATTGTCTTGTCCACATTTGGTTCTCTTTTGGTATCTATAATTTAACAGCATTTTAAATTCTAAAGATCCACATAAATGCAAATAATTGAGTCATTGTAAGTCTTTTTCTCACCCTTTAGGAATCCCTGAAAGGCTATGCTTTCAAGAGAAGAAAGTAAGATTTAGTATTTACCTAATTACCTTGAGCTAGATAGACAACTACATTTGGTGATCTTGGCTCCAGTTGATTTATTTTTGGTGGACTGAATTATTTAACCTGACTGTCTACCATGATCATACTGACCAAAGAAATAAGTGCCAAGTACAGCTTCTCACTTGTGCAAGCTGTGCGTCAGGCTCATCTTAGAGGAGAGTCAGTTTTCCTTGACAGAGAATCTCCTCATACAAATTTGCATTAGAAATGAATGTGAGGAGGAAGGGGTGTTATTATCTCTGAGGTTTTATTTTAAAATCTTCAGAAGTCTCTTTAGGAAAGAACTTTCTCTCATATAACATATAACCAGTCCCTTGTCCAAGAGTAGTGCTTTTCCACAATATCTCAGACAGTAGTTATCTTAGCTCAACAGCCCAGAACACTCACATCCCTCCCTGGTTCAAGCATTGAGAAGTCCTTGCTGCCAGAGCAGCCTTTTCCAAACTGGGCCAGCTCACACAACCCATTTTTTGTATGGAATCAAAGATGAAGTTATTAGTAGGGTTTCAAGGTATTCAAGTAAAGAGTCCAAGACAGACACAGAGAAGCTTAAATAAAGGCAAGACATAGAGATTTGTTTAGTTGGTTATTGTCTTCTGACTGTGATAGAGTTGTCAATGTAGGGGGTGAAGCAAGGAAATAACAAGGTCACGCATAGTTTATAATTAGAATGCTTGGGTAATTATGTGGAGGGTGAATTAGAGGCTCAAGATTATTACCTGGTAGCTCTCTATCAACTAGGCACGTTCATGGTAAAGATAAAAGACTTGTGAAACTTAAGAGTTAAATTTAACTTAGGAGTTAAATTTACAGGAGTTGTAATTAATTGAATGTTGTAGTTTAGGAAAATGTAAGATCAAGCATTTTGCTAAATTTCTGCCTTGTTTGAACTGGTGGATTATAGATAAACACATGAAATTTGGGGGAAAGGAGATCAGAGGGACTGTGTGAAGTTCACCTAGGATGTTTAGCATCCAGAAATATCTGGCAGATGGGTATGTGTGTGTTTCTACAGGTGTTAAGTCTTGGCAAAAAGAACTTCCAAGCAATCATTAGCACTAGAAGTTAGGTAGATTATGACCCAGTGCTGCTTCTCCTTTCTGCCTATTACTCCTGTCTTAGTTGAGAAATCAAGGGAGATAATAAGGGTTTGAGGTGAACCTTGCCACATTTAGGCTGAGGCTAATCTTGAATCCCAAGAAAGACTTTAGAGTGAGGTATGTAGTGAGCTTTTTCATCTTTCATTGGTATGAAAAGACCTGGGGATGATTTCAGGTGGGAATCCTAATTCAAGATCATAAAAACCCCCTTTGAAGGATGCTAAGACTTCTTGTGTCCTCAGTGTTCTGTCAGAAGTGGCTCAGAAACTGGGCACAGCTCATCTACCAGGAGCATGCAGCAATTTCTTGCAATCAGGGCTGGGTCAAGCAGGTGTTAGTAATTTTTGCCTGTCTTTAATGTCTTACTTGGATACTTAATCCTAGGTTGCTGCCTAGTTAGCCTGGCTTTGAGGCAAATACATCTCCTCAGTTTGCTGAGTAGTAAAAGACAAATTGTGTAGTGTTTTTAAAGGGAAATGAAATAATAAATAAAGCTAAATAAAAAATCTTCTTGTAGATTCATCTCAGATTCCATGGTTTCTAAATCATTGTGTTTTTCTAGGCTCTGAAGTATCATTGGCTAAAAAATTTATTGTAAATTTCCTCAGAGTTAGTGCTGTCTTGTCATCCTCTGCTTCCTCACTGTAATTTGTTGTACATCTAGCAGTTCATTCATTTTATCTTTTGAATCATTCACTCAATATATATTGAACACATATTATGTGCCAGTTACTATACTCAGAGGAAGCAATTGTGAAGAAAAGAGGCATGCTCCCCATTCTCCTGGAATTTAAAGTTGAGTTTTAACATAGAAAGCCAGAGTGAGTGGCAGATGCTAGAGGAACTCATTACAATTCTTCTGGAAGCAGATAGAAGCAAGGAAGATGTGAATAGGAACTTTGTATCCGTTAAATGGATGCCAGGTGCTTGAAGTAATTTTCTTGCATTATCCTGTTTAAACTCTCGATAGCTCCATGAGGTAATGCTATCCTACATTAAAATTAAGGATCTGGTTTAAATGATTAGGTAATTTCTCAATATTACATAGTTACTGAATACAGATGTAACCCAGGCTAGTTTAACACCAAACACCATTGTTACACTCTTCTAAAAATTTACTCAAGAGACTCAAATTTATAGGCACTGGATTAAATGGATCTACTATGTACTTAAAATAAGGTTTTATCACTTGCCATTCAGGAATATATGTTAAAAAGATGCTTAGGTTAAAAGATGCTTAAATTCCCACTTTTATGTCTAGATTTTGCTGGGAGAAGATTCTTAGCTTCCAATAGATTTTCAGATGTGGCTGTTATCAGTTATGATTAAAGACCCATTGCCTTATGCCCTATTCTAAACAAATTCTTTTCCTTATATGTCCATACCTATGGTGGACAGTCATCATTGAAGGAGTAATACAATATTTTGGAAAAATCTTTACCCTCTTAGGCAGTAGCTCATGGTGTCTCAAGATTTAAATACAAAGTGCACAGCAAAGATTGATGTACTGAGGCTCAGTCCTCAATGCAGCCATGGTATTCATGTATGCAGCACATATACTCAATGCAGCATTGTTCAGAAGTGAAGCCTAGACAGGTGAGCAGATCACAAGGGATCAACCTTTGTCAATGGATCAACCTCTATGTATGCTCCGATCTGAATGGGCTGTTAGGAACAGAAACCCAGTTCAAGGAAGGAGCTTGTTGGAGAAAGGGTATGAAAGGTCTATCCTAGCCCCAGCAAACACTTTCTTCTGTCTCTAGCTCTTGCACTATACTATGCTTCCTATCTGCCAGGAACAGGGTAGCTTTCCCCCACTATGCCATTCTGCCTTGGAGTCATTTAATCATGGACTAAAGTCTCTCGAACTGTGAACCAAAATAAGCCTTTTCTCTTTCATGTTGTGTACATAAATATTTTGCCCCAGAAAAAGAAAAATGACTAATACCATGTGTAATTTTTAACCTGGATGTGGTGGTATATGCCTATCATTCAGGAGGCTAAGGCAAGAGGATTGGTGTAAGTTCACAGCTCAGACTGGGCTACCCAGTGAGTTCAAGGCCAACCTCAATTACACAGAAACATCTGGTCCCAAGAAACAAAGCAAAACAAAAAATTAATTGAATGTTTAAATTAAAAAAAAATTACAGTGAAAGACATTGCTATTAGTCTCCCTCAAGACCCTCCTCCCCCATTTGAACATATATGTCATTGTTTCCTAGAAGTCTCACAATGCCAGATCCTGTGAGTGAGATGGATATGCAAATATCATTGTTTTATTAGACAACACATTCCTTAAGGGCCAGCAAGATAGCTCAGCAGACTAAGCACAGGGACTGGGCTCCATCCCAAGCACCGCATGCTGTGTCAGCCTTGCCCCCAAGGCTCATTGAGCCAGCACTGAGACCAGGCATGCTGGCACATACCTGTAATTGCAGAGCTGGGGAGGCTGAAAACAGGAGGATCAGTATGAGTCCAAGCTGTGTAGTGAGACCCTGTACTAAATACATACAACAAAACAGAAAAAAATGCCTTTAACATTTGGTCAAGAAGGTATAATTCAAATATGCAGTTTTAAAATATTTAAATTAAAGATATTTAAATTAAAAGTTGTATTATGGTAAAAGACATATTAGCATATGAACACTTGAATACTCAAAATGCCCTTGCTACAAACAGTTTTTCTATCCCATCATTGTTGCCAATGTGTCTTTTTTTTAATTGTCTGTCTTTTACTATAATTAGATTTTTTTTACAAATTTAGAAAGTCATGCTCTTTCTTTCTTTCTTTCTTTCTTTCTTTCTTTCTTTCTTTCTTTCTTTCTTTCCTTCTGGAACCATACTTAAAAGCCTTTTAGTCCACATTTTTTTTTTCTTTTTGGTGCCAGGGACTGAACACATGACCTTGCACTTGCCAGGGATGCTGCTGAACTCTCTCCTTGGCCCTTATCAGGGTATTTTTTGATCAGCTTGTATACAACAGCATTCACAGCCCCACTACTAATTTGCAGTGTTGACTTCCACAAATCTCTTTCTCACTGAACCTCACCTTCCGAGCTTCTGAGTGCAGGTCAGTGTTTCGCAGTTACAAAGTACATTTCACATGTCAAGTACTTATTGGGCTCCAAGCGGCAGTACATATGATGACAGGTACTAAGTCCAAGGGTAGCAGCTAAAAAGGCAGATTCCTGCTGCCGGGACCCATTGAGGGCCTATTTCTAAACAAAAGAATAAATAATTCTCTGATCCTGTATCCTTAGATGGACAGCTTCAAGGTCACACCCAACAATATTTCAGTGAGAAGATATACCTGGGTCCTGTCACATGCATCTTTAACATGAGTGTGTTTCTACCTAAAATGTGCTTTCTCCCTCTTGCAATGTCAAAATGCTTAAGCTCTCAAGTGACTGAATCAGCACTAAATATTTAATGCTTAAAGTCTGCCTTCCCAGAGCCTTTGATCTGAAACTTCTTAAAAACATCTTAAAAGCCCTTCAGAAACTGGTTAGTATTTCATTACAGTCACTTAAAATAGATTTATTTTATCACAACATCCTGTCAGAAACCCAGAAGGTGGGATGAGTAACCCCAAACAGTTCTGACAAGACTGCCTCCCAGCATTAGGTACCAGCATGCTTCTAGGAAGCCCCGCCTGCATGCTGAGGAAAGCAGCTGTCACAGTGGAGACACTGTGGCTCTAGAATGGTGAGCAAAGAAGTAGCAAGTCTTGTGAGCAGCCATGGGGAGCCGCATTCATAACACCCCTGTAATGAGAGGAAACATTTATTGAGAGTTTGTCACAAGTCACACCTTTACCTGGAGGTCTTTCTCATTAACTTTTATAGAATCTTCCTGACACCTCTGTGAGTAAAGTGATGATATCTGTTTTATCCACTGGGAAACTGAGGCTCACAGGTGTGCCTATGACACATTGGCATTAATTCCCCTCAAAATACTTTCCCTCCACTTAAACACATTTTCCTCATCATTCTTGTCATTTTCTGAAGCTATCGTGGAAGTCCTCTTTTTTGTGTCTCTATGCGTTGTGATAAAACTATAATGAATACTGCTGATGAGCACCATCCAATGGAATATCAGCTTTGTAGAAACAATATGGTAGGTCCTCATCACCTTACTCACCATATCTGGCAGTCATGCAAGTTCTGGCTCTTCTCCATAGTGAAACTGATTATCAAAACTGAACGTATTGAATAAGTTCAGGACAGAAAGGCAACCAAATAATGGCTTACCTTTATAGAACATTTACAGTTTTCAGGTCCTACTCCAACCATGTTACTGTTATTAATTCATTTAATTCTAACCACTCACTGAGCTAAGTAATACATGTAGGCCTAACATGTTACAAAAAGAGACACTGAAAAAAAACTAAAAAAAGAGAGACACTGAGGCATAATAGGATTTAAAGTTAAGTAACAGTTAGGATTGGAAGCCAAGCTACTCACAAGTAAGTCAATTTGGTTCAAAAGCCTATATTCTTTATCATAATGTTTTTTTCCCTTTTTAATTTTAATTTTTATTTTGAACAGAAAAAATAAAACAGAATTTCAAAACAAGGTGATAGGAGAGTAACAACAGTTAATGTGTTGCATATTATCTTTAAATTAGTGCTTATAGTACAAGATACAGACATTTAACTGTCCAACCAATATTAGCATAGACCTTTGTTTTCAATGAATAAGAGAAATCAGTAGCATAATTATCTTAACTATATATATATATATATATATATATATATATATATATATATATATATATATTTGCTTTTTCCTTCCCCCACCCTAGTTTCTCTTTCCTTTTGAACACTTTTCCCATTTCACAGTATCTATTGTGCATTTTGGCTATTCACTGTTACAACTACTCACACTGGAGAGATGCTAGAATGCCTACACAGGTGCATCTGATTTA
>PVKA01000730.1:0-179710 GCA_004027165.1 Ctenomys sociabilis
TTTTTTTTGTGCTGGTTGTTGTTGTTGATTAAAGTGGCGGAAACAAGGCAGGAGGCGGCTTGGGAAAAGTGGAGCAGAAATGGAAAAATACAAACTCACCCGCTGCAAATGGTCTCTCGGTGCAAACTAAGGTGTTTTCGGGCCTTTCCCCGCGCGCGCCCACTCCCGCCCGCGCGCGCACCCCGCGCACACACTCGCGCACACACTCACACGCGCACACACGCGCGCACACACGCACTCTCAGGCGAGGGCCGGGCCGCCGCGAGTACAGCATGCAACCGCCACACAATAAATAACAATAGATTCCTCCGCTCCGGACTAGCTTCCCGGAGCCTCGCCAGCTGCGGCGACACAGGCGCGGGGAGCGCAGGCCCGGAGCCCCCAGCTCCAGCCGGGTCTCCAGCCCAGGCCTTGCCTCCACCCGGCGCATTCCGCGGGATCCCCCCCAAAGCCACTAGAACGCGAGCCGCGCCCCCTTCCCAGGCCCCTGGGGCTCTGGAGGCCGCCCCCCTCCCCTCCTCCACTTCGCATCCCGGAACAAATAAATAAATAAGGCGCGCGAGAGAGGCCAACACGTCGCGGAGGGAGATGTTGTTATTTTTTGCTGTTGTGCGTCCCTGACGTCACATCCACCTGCTGGGTAAACAACAGGGCTCCAGCAAAAAAAAAAAAAAAAAAGGAAAGAAAGAAAAAAGAAATTGCCAAGCAAAGGGAGGGGGAGTGGATTGAGGGGAGGAGGGGGTCCAGGTTAGTTAGGGAAGAGAGAGAGAGAGAGATACAAGCCCCGAAGACCAAAAAGAAAGGAAGGGAACGCCAGAATAGTCCCTGGCAAAAGAGGCATCTGGCTGGAAAGACCTGGAAAATAAGGGAGTAGGGAAGAGGGATATTCCTCATAAGATGGGGGGGACGTTCAAAGGCCGGGAAAAAGGAGAAGGGGAGAGTGCTACCAACTGGGATTCAGTACTGGGAAAGCGGTGGTTATTTGCTTGGTTTCTACGCTGAAAAACAGAAGGAAGAGGAGAGGATAGGCGAGGATGTGTGTGAGTTTCCTTCGGTTAAAAGTGAAAGTGTTCTGCCATCAGTGACAGTTGCAGCAGAGGGAGGGAGGGTGGTGTGTTCAGCCCCCACCCTCCAGGCCTCCCTCGGTCTCTCCCAGCTCTTTCTGCACTTTGTCCAATGAAAGAAGGAGAGTGGGGGTGAAAGTTCAACAGAAGGACAAGCCGTGTTTGCAGGGAAACAGAAAACCGCCAGCTGAGGGGTTTTTCCCCTGGATCTAGGAATCAGGAGAGTATAACTCAGATGCCGCGCCCCCCCCCGCCCTTCCTACTGGGCATCTCTGCAGGAATGTGTAGTTGGGTCCACTTGGGGGGAAAGTGGCTGCTTCGGAAACTGTGTGCCTGCCTGGGCTCCTAGGAAAACCCCCCGGGGCTGAGCATGTCAATCAGTTGTTGAACATAAATTCCTGCTCTCCCACATGCAGAAAGCTTCTCCAATTCTTTGAAAAGGTGAGGTGTTTTTTCTTTTTGCTGTTTTGAAGTTTCGTGGAATTCGGAGGAGTAAATGAGAAGCTCAAATGAAAGGTTTTTAAATAAAGACATATATGGAATAATAGGATATGTATATTATTTCCTATCAACATAAAGAAGCTGGCGTAAGCTGATTTCACATTTCCAAAGGTGACTTAGATCCAGGACCTCCGTGATTTGTTGTAATTTTGATCAGACTCCCCACCCCAGATGCTGCTAAACTCCAGGGCAGCATTTCAGCTCCTGGCTGAACTGCACTAGGCCAGTGCATTACAGAAATGTATTTTAAGCCACCCTTATGGATTCTTACAGAATCCTTCCACTGGGGTGGAGAGAGGAGGTTTACTATCCCTTTGGTTTTGAGATTAGCACGGTTGAGACTATATAGCTCATTGTACAATATTTTTAACAAATAGTAAACATTTATAGAATTTAAATTTCAATTCCAATGACAGCATAAGAGTATCACTTTACAATTGTCTTTGCAAATAATATAAAATTAAGCTACCATTCACTGGTACTCTTGGACAATAAAACCAAAGAAAGGGGGACTGAGCTCAGCCTAGTACAATCCGTGGTGGCATACACGCTGCGCTGCCTGTGAGTGATGCCGACAAGACCAACCACGCGATTTTCTAGATCAGAACTACACGTATAAAATGCATTTAGTGTGTCTCCTAAGGGTAGGGCTTGTGTTGTCTTTGTCAGGACATAAACACATGTTCAGTGTTCTAGACCACACAGTGGGCACTTAAAGATGCACAGATAAATAAAGTTCCTGCTCTTGGGGCACTCATACTCCACAGCCTTCCATAATGACAGCTGGGATTACTGAATGCTTACTGTGACCTGATATAAAACCTTTATGTTACCTCAACAATGGTTTGACATCAGTGGAAACTGCATATCCTAAATTCCCACGGAAATCTACAAAGTAGCCAGTCTGTTGGGAAAAAAAAATGGTTTTAATTTTTATAATGCTTCTGCCAATATAACTAGTTTATTATATAGGCCTGATTATAGAATTTTTATTCAGAGAAATCGCAATTTATTTAAATACAACAAATCTATTCATAGTCTATGCAGAACAATTCATACTCTGCTGTTGTTCTTTGTACTGAGCTGTTAATTTTTTTAAAATCCTTATTATTGCCATACTGGAAAAGATCTATAGAATGCTGCTGATCCTCGTCTGCATGTTAGCTGCCTTAAATTCTGCGTTCACTTGAAAGTGGAGGCTAAAGTCAGACTGGCAACAACTTTTGCAGACAAAAGGAAATTCTGGTTGTAAATTCATGATGTACGGTACTCAGTTCTGTATATAAGACTATGTGCCACCTTCTCAGAGAATTCCATCCATTTGGTTCACATAAGAGGGAAACTTAACTGGGACTTAACATAGTGTTCATTTTTAACACTGTCACGTTACATTTGTAAGGAGCGGATTTTAATTTCTTTATCAGTAATCAACTGCAAGTTTCTTTTTGTTAAATTAATGCAAGAAGTATTCTTAAATAAAGGGCATGGGGGTAGGACGCCACCTTTTGGTGATAAAACAAATAGAAATCCCTTTTTTAAGGCATGTTTCTGACATAATTTTATTTTTAATTACATCAAGGCAAAGTTGCCTGTCTCAGTGTCCTTATATTTTAAGAAAGGAAAGGATCATCCTAAATGCACAGTTAGAAAACTACAGTTAAGCAGGATTTCCCCCAAGACAGCACAAGGGGTTAGTGCCTCCCATGCACTGTGCCTCAAACTTGAACTTCGTTCTCCAAATACTGGTCAATGAACATACACACATGTTGGGAGAAGGAACTGGAGTAGACATCCACACTTCATGATATACTTGAGTGCTCTAAGGTTAGAGCTGAAGAGAAACTAAAAGTGCCTCAGTGTTTCTTCAGCTGTAGCTGTAGGGCCACCTTCCTGATTTTGCCATACCAATATAACATAGTAATTCCTGAATAACTAGTGCCTGTATAGTGTATTCACACGAGTGAATTTATTATGGTAATGGTACTAAATATTTTTATTTATATCAACTTACATTTTATTTGTTTTTGTTACTACTATAAATAGAAAGTCCATATCCCCCTCCATAAATCAAAAAAAGCACAGTGAACTGAAAATAAAATCACTGTTTTTTCTTTATAAGAGTAGCAAATGAAAAACAATGGAGTAAAGAAAGGGTCTTAGGGCAAGCACAGGGACCAAGGTTCAATCCTGGATCCTGCATGCCAAGCCAGCCACATACCCAGAGCACGCTAAGCTGGCAACCAACTCTGGGCAAGGGCACGTACACCTGTAATCCCAGTGCTGGAGGAGCAAAAAACAGGAGGAACACTATGAGTCCAAGCTGCACAGTGAGACTCTGTACCAAATACACATGGGAAAAAAAGGTTCACAGTGTCAAAGAGTTCTTTAAAAATGAGCATCACTGGAAAAAATGTTCTGCACAACCAAAGGATCACAAAGAGATGGAAAAGGCACAGTCCGCGTCAGCTCATGCTGTGCTGCTGCCAAGGCTCCCACACTTTGAGAAACAGAACTAAGTGCATCACACTGCAAGTGGGAAGGACGGGGCTGGAGATTGTAGGCTTTCTCTAGGGCTACAAGATTTATTAACAAACCAACAAGGGTCAGAATCCACGTGCGTTGACATTGTGTCTGTGTGTGTGTGTGTGTGTGTGTGTGTGTGTGTGTGTGTGTGTGTGTGTGTGTGGCTGGCTGGCAGTCATCAAATGAAGGCCTTCATTTTAAAGAAAGGAAGAAAACAAAAACAATACAGACTTTCAAAACAAGATGGTAGGAACTTAACAATGGTTATTATATTTCATATTGTCATCTTCAAAGTAGTTGCTCAGATTACCAGATGTGGGCATGCAGAACTGACTGTGACACCTCACTCTTCCCCGCATCAGACATTAGGTGGCTGGCCTGGCTTCCACCCTCTGCATCCCTTTACAGGTGGTGGAAAAGCTGAGGCCACAGTGGGTCAAGATCTAGCTGACCCCACCACAGACTTCTCTTTTCCAGATGTGGTAGACACATGTGTGGAGGAAAGAGAATCCAGGCTGCGGGCAAAGGAGAGGGCCAGTGGCTGTGTGTGCCTAGACCACGCTACATGGAAGCTGGAACTCCTTAGTTTCCTTCCGAGAAGATGAAAATAGTCAAAAATCATGCTCCTCGTTGTAACTGGCAAGCAAAGACCATCCTGTGACTTCTGATGTCCCTGTGTGTCCACACTGGAAATCTGCAGAGGTCTCCTGCCTTACAGTACACAGTACTGACAGGTACTGAGACAAGACCACGTTAGATCAACTGCATGCCTGGAAGATCTACAGTGGTAGTGATCACCCCATCTTAAATCTGGAGCCAGTGGTGCTGTTTCTAACCAGGGTAACAGAGATTCCATTTCGAACTTTTTTTTTTCTTTTTAAGGACACAGATGTATACATGCAAATAAATGTGACCTGCAAATTTTTTCATGTTTTCCTAAATTGGCCCTTGTGAAAAGAGGTTGCCAGTAATTCTACTATATGGTGCTTGGCCTTAAGTGGATCATAATACTATGAACTGCCATGCACAATAAAGTGTTTGGCCAAATACTTTCACTCCAGAAAGCTGCTCCAACTCCCTCTGCCATGAGCATTCACAGTACCACATGTTCATACCTCAGAGACACATAAAGGAACGACACATGGCTCAGCCCCATCTGCTACAGGTGCTAGAACCATCTACAGCCTTGGTGTGCGGAAGGGTGCTCATCTGCAGCACAGGCACCGCCTGAGGGGCACTAAAAAGGCAGCGTCTCAGCCCCTGCTCCAGGCCCACAGAATCAGAACTGTATTTTCACCAAGGTACCCAGCTGAGACTCACACACACACTCACGTTTAAGCAACTTCGCCACAGAAGACCAGCCCCTTGTACAACACACCAGTGTTCTGTACCACCTGAAACGACAGGACTGCAAGTTGTCTGCCATAACTGAGCCTCCAACTGGCATCTTGTGTAAATTTTGTCAGTTCCTTGTTGTTCAACAACTTGCAGCGTTAAGCTATAAATCACCTATGTAAATCATGATTAATTCCTTTTACATTAATAACAAGGTGACTTCTCTCCCCTGTTATTCCAAAAAGACTGCTAATTGCCCTCCAATTGTTTATCTTTGTATTGTTTTATGAGAACTCAGAGAAAGATGGGAGATATTCCCCACTAGACCAGAAACAAAGGCCAAACAGGTTTTGGAAAGGGTGAACACATGCTATGACTACATCTTGTTAGTAGAGGGCTTTGCTTTCTTTGTTTTGTTTTCTTTTTTATGGAAGGGATGACGCCTCCATAATTATAGGTGTTGCTGTTTAAAACCCAGAATGTTTTCCAAACCACTGAGGGCCACACCTCCTGCAGCCCAGGAGCCATCCTGGTTGAATCCTCTTTCCAGTTCTCTAAGCAGTTTGTAAAGACACATCCAATGACTACTAGGTTTACATGAAGTCTAATGAAAGGAGGGGAGACCCCATTGAAGCAAGGTTACTTCTGGAGTAAACAGAAGAAATCCCAAGGAGACCTCAGTTCATGGTTGATTTGTATCTGTAAAGTTCTCAGAAAGCCCACAGTTAGCCTTCTTAACAAGACAACAGGTTATTTTTGTATCCTCCAAAAAATAATTAAAACCATTGTTTTAGTACTATCCTAAGGCAGTATAATTAAGTCTCTGAGTGAGTAATTGTGTATCTGAATTCAAAATAAGATTTCACATGTAAAGCAAAGTTCTGATTGTAATCTCTGAGAAGTGTCTTGGCTTAAATTTAGAATGCACAAGTGCCAGCTCAGCATTCCAACAGACTGGGTTGGAGGGCAGGAGACAAAACACATTTGTATGAGAAGTGAGGCAGGTCTACCCACCTTCCACCATGGGGTGAGGTTGCATCTTCTGACTGTAGACTTTAGGATAGATCTAAGCATGGTGAAATGCCAACATTTTTGATGATGGGAGCACCTTTGCAGAAGATAAGAATTTCTGTTTAAATAATATTTATAAAATATCTTTCAAGAGAAGTTTCCTGCTAGTCTTGAGCTATCGTTTAAAAAAAAACAAAGCCATACAAAGAGGGCCTGGCACATAGCTCAGCAACATAAACACCTGCCTGGAAAGTGCAAGGTCTTGAATTCAATCCCTTGTACAAAAAAAAAAAAAAAAAAAAAAAAAAATGCAAATAAAAGTTTGATTTTCCCAAGGCTCATACAAATGGTATGGTATCTGACTAGAGTTGAAGATACTCATATGGACAGTGTTTTAAAACTTTATAGTTACAAATTAGATACAAAATAAATCTGTCTGTGTATGCAGGGATAAGTTGGTTCTCTCCACTGAGCGAGACCAGAAGCAATGACACTTAGCATCCAGACCCTGTCTTCTGAATGCCTCACTATAATAAAAGAAAGCAAGGATTCAGTGAGAACTAATTAAACCTAGGGGTGGAGTAGTGATGACTGGAACATCTAGTGGTAGTTTGTGCTAAAGGAAGTGCTGGTAAGGAGGGGATTTATTGGAAAGGGTTTCAGGGCCAACTGGAAAGAGCCACCCAATCCCAAAGCTGAGGCAGCACAAGCAGAAAACAACAATAACATTTAGCGTTAGGTATACAAGGAGACATGAGGCCTCTTCCTAACAGAAGATTGATGAGGCCTCACCATCTGTGTTCAAACAAGTTTTCACAAGTGATGCAGACACCACACCCTACTGACACAGTGGGGTAGCTGCCATTACTGAAGGAGCTGCATGCAATGTGAGTGAGAAGAGTAGGGACCGCGACAGAGGTAAGCACCCAAACTCCAGTTACAAAGGACTGCTGCTACAAGGGCTGCTGTCACAAGAAAGTGAGCCCAGGACAGAAAGAGGATTGGAATTTCCAAAGGTAGCAAGAAATTCAGATTTTTGTACAAATATTCCTCAGGTTTAAAGTCCCAGATGGGCTTACCAAAACAAGTTATGGGGTGGATCAAGACTACGGGCTGTCCATTAGTGACTTCTGACTTTAGGGAAATTAAGTCATCGTGTTAGTTTGGAATGTCAGGATTTGCATCTTGGGTAAGTAGGGTGAAAACAAAAGAGAAGAAAGGAAGCATGGAGAATACTCTTACTTATGTGTAAATTCCTTCCTAAGCAAGAGTAAGTCATTCTGAATTGTGGTAATCAAGGCTGGTCCACGCTGTGAATCATGTCAGCAAAGACATTTTCAAAATACCAATCTGAACATCATTATTTGGATTTGCTGTTATTTCAAAAGGCTCCTTGAATGATTTTAAAAATTTAACTTGGACATTTTGTTCAAAGATTCTGCAGTGACCTCCTGCAGCTGTTATTATCACTGTCCATCTGACCTGTCAAGAAGAAGCCATGAAAGCCATGACCTGATGTTTGCCTTGTCTGCCTCCACCCTCACCTATACTTTCTGCTCAGATTCATCCAGAGCTACATATGTGTGAATCCCTGGGGCACTAAGTGGATTGTAATCTGAATAAACTGCATTGCACAGTGAAGTTCTTAGGCAAGCACTAGAACTTGCAGTTCACTTTGATGAAGATACATGGTAAGCACCTACAAGGTCATAAACTGAATGTCTTCAAAGAAGCACAAAGAGCGGCCAGGGAGATGCTCAGTGGCTTAAGCCTGGCAAGCTCAAGGTCCTGAGTTCAATCCCTGGTACAAAAAAAAGGCAAAACGAAGTGTAGAGGACTAAGCAGTCACACATGAAAGACAGGAGTACACAGAGTCATGTATGGGTCCTACTCAACAAGGATGATGTAGGGGACCAAAATGGTCCAGAATCTACAACTCCTGAGACAGCATTTTACAAATATTTGCACATCAGAAGATCTTTCAGAAGTCAGCTACCAGGCCCAGACCAGCAGGTTTTATTTTCCTTTGTATGACCTGACTAAGGGAACTTTTAAAAGCATTCCAAGAGCCTAAAATGTGCAGCAAAGCTTGGGAATCTCTAACCTGGGGGAGCATGATGAATCCTGGACCCTGATATACCCATGAACACCTGCTCCTCCATGATGGCCCTTCCAAGGTGGCAGCATGCTTCCAATGAGCCAGTTAAACCAATGGATCAATTCCCCCAAAGCAGCTAGAATAGTATTTTTTGTGTGTGCCTGAAATCAAACTCAGGAGCTTGTGCTTGCCAAGCAGTAATTTGTACTACTGAGCCATATCTACAGCCCTTAGAATAGATTCAGTAATACAGTATTCAAGCCCTGCATAACAGAGGATTCCCTCCTGGATGGAAGGGGCCTGTTTTAGACCTACAAGATCAGAATATTGGTGAGCTGATGAGGAAATGAACACTTTTAGAAGCTCATCTGCTGATTATGATAATCCTCAAATTTTGGAATCTTTTCACAGGGATTTCCAATTGCTATCTACCCTGGGACTGTCACCACTTTAGAAAGGAAGCTTTATGAAGAGCAAGACATAACCGAACAAATCAAGATGTCGCAGTACTGAAGCAGTTGCTTAGGTGTCACAAAATTTAATTTCCCACAGAGGGAGAGTCCCATAAAAGTTAGTTGAAAGATTACTGGTAGTCTTGGGCCTCAGACATACCTGTTGAAAAACCCCAGTATGCCACTTAGGGCAAGTTCCTGAACCTCTGCATTCCCAGAGCATCTCTTGCAAGCAGAAGATGGAACAGGAGGACACACGAGCCCAGGGCCAGGCCCACAGTAGATGCTGTGCAAGTCTTAGCGTGCTGGGCAGCAGGATCGCTCAGCAAAAAACAAGACTCCTGGGCTACCTGAGAGGGGTTCTCCCGGTTTCCCTGGAAGGAATTCTAAGTTCAGAGTTCAGGAGTAGATGAATGCTTTATGTCTGGATTATCTAAGCACCTTTCAAATCATTCCACTTAAGTTGCCTACCTGCCTACTTGGGAAATCAAATGGGGGAAAGGGGTGTTAAGAGTTTTTTTTTTGTCTTTTTGAGACAGGGTCTCACTATGCAGCTCATGCTGGCCTTAAGCTCACTTTGTAGCTCAGGCTGGTCTTGAACTCACAACAATCCTCCTGCTTCAGCCACCCGAGTGCTGGGATTACAGGCATGTGCCACCATGCCCGGCAAGAGTTTTATTTTTAATTAACAATTGTACACATGTATGGGGTGTAATATTGTTTCAACATATGTAGATATGGAATGAAAAAATGGGGGTAATTGGCCTGTCCATCACCTCAAACATTTTTCATCTCTTGTTAAGAATATTTAAACTTGGGCCAGGGAGATAGCTCAGTAGAATAAGCGCTTGCCTGGTAAACAAATGCAAGGGCCTGAGCTCAATCCCTAGTTCATGAAAAAATAAAAAATAAGAAGAACATTTAAACCTTTCAGCTATTTCTAAATAGATAACACATTGTTATTAACTGTATACTACAATACCAGGCCTTTTTGCTCCCATCTCAGCCTGCCTTCCTGCCTTTGGTCCAACACCTTGCCCCTGTCACCTCCCGCCCCGGCCTCCGCTGACCATTATGTGCTCTCCCTCAAGGAGTCCCACTATTTTCACAGTCTGCATCTAGATAAGATCATAGTACGAAGGCTCCTCAAACACCTAAAAGGAAATCCTACACTCCCACTACTGGGTATATTCCCAAAGAAATTGCAATTCATACGCCACAGAGGTGTCTTCCATGATCAGTGCAGCTCTGTTCACAGCAGCCACAACACAGAGAAAACCTAAGTGGCCATCAGCAGATGCGTGGATCTTTTCAACCTGGCAGATGTACACAGTGGAATACTATTCAGCCTTTAAAAAGCAAGAAGCCTTGTCATTTGTAACAATCTGGATAAAATCACAGGAAGTCAGAAATGGAAAAAAGCAATAAAAGCAACATTCTCATGAAACTGAGCAGGTTCCTCCAGATCTATTTCTCAATCTCACCACCACTGCCTTGTGGAACCAGATAATCTTTGTTTGGGGCATCATCTACCTGATATATAGGGGGTTAAGTATTACACACATGGCCTATCCCTCAGATAGAACAAGCCAAAAATGTCTCCAAACTTGCCTAATATCCCTGGATCAGGGTCAAAATTACCCTCACACAGCATGTCCCCAGGAAGGCAGGCAGCATCTCTCTAGCACCAACATTCTCCTTTCTATGGCTCAATTGATCATTTCCCCCACAAGGAAGACTCACAATCGGTCCCTATGCTTCCCTAAGGAGTGGGCAAGCCATATCCTTTTCCAAACAGAGCAGCGACAGCAGCTGCTTATGATTTCCACAGAGCTCACAGTGGGCTCCCCGGCATCACTGGTACCTGCCAGCCCATGTGGGGCTCTGACAGAGCTCCTACTAGCAGAGCCTGTTCTGTCCTGATGAAGCAGACTTTATTAGAGTCCATGACTCCATAAACAATGTCAGATGTGTCATCAGTCTCCTAGCTCTCAGCCTAAAAACAAAACACAATAAAGGAAGTGGCAAGGCACAGAATCGTAACTTTAGGACACTGCCTGTCCTAATGATGCATGGGATTTCAAGTAGGCTCGAATGTCATTGGGATGTTCTAATTAACATTCTCCTTCTGGGAAGTCTGGGACACTTGCAGCTCAGGTGCAAAGGTCCCTAAACAGACTGCACAAATTATTGCGGGCACCATGCAGCTCCTCCCCCTGCCTCGAGACTGGCTCTCCCTTCTCCTTAGGCTCCTGGACAATAGGCACTGCCCAGCTTGGTGCTGTTTTAAGGACCAATTTTGAAAATATCTGAATGAGTGATATATATATATATATATATATATATATATATATATATATATCAGAACAATTCTGGTGAATATGCTTTTACAAGTCTTTAGCTAACATTGGCATTTTGATGGATTTATATATAACATAATTATAAGAATTCATGTCAACTTTAGAGGAATATTCTCATGAGAAGCAGATGTGGGCTTTTGCTGGGCCCCTCCCACAAACAAGTCTGAGAGCTACTTCACTCAGACATTCATTCAAAAACTTTTCATTGCCTGGTACTGTGCACCTGGCACTGTTTTGAACATTAGGGAACAGGACTGAACAACAGAAAATAATCCTTGCCTTCACAGAGCATTCATTCTGGAGAACACACTGATGGATTACATGTGAGTTTTCAGAGGAACCTTTTCTTTTTTAAAAGAAGAAATTAGAAGTGGTAATTTCCTATATAAACTGACCAGATTGGCAAAAAGATTATATTCAGTTAGAGTGATCCTTTAAACTATAAGAAACACCCAGTAAAACTTGTGTAGATTTTGAGACCACAGATAAAGCTAGAGAGCTAGACAGATAACAACAGTAAGACGAATGGTGGCTCAGAACTCACCACGAGGAAGTCTGAAGGTGGTTTTGCCAACAGTGGAAGAATCAGGCCACCCTAAGCTGCGCCCTCGGCCTGGCTTAGAGGACAGAGTTCACAGACAGATTCAAATAAAGAAATGATGCCAAATAAAACCAGGCATTATATTGCCAGGGGAGAGAGGCAGGGAGGAGAGAAGGTAAGGGAGGGAGGAAAGGAGAAAGGCCTTTTAGTGGCACGTTGGCAGTGGCATTCCACTGAAAAGAGTTCCCAGTCCTGGGAGAATTGGGGGAATGAAGATTATGAGGCTGGCATATCTACAAGACTCCAACTGGCACAACAAAACCGGCCTCTCCTCCAAGCAACAGAAAATAGCTTCCTCTGGAAGCTTGTCTCAGGACACAGCGCAGCAGAAGGCAAAGAGGCCAATCCCATCCTCCTCGGTCACTCCAGCAGGTGCCAGGACAGCGTGAGTCTCATGCTCCAGGGTAACCAATTGCGTATTTTCTGGGTCAGAACTCAGAAGTTAGAATTCTGGGGAAGAAATTATAATGGTCTGTATAATTTATATTCCCATCCCCAAGGAGGCAGCAGCATCCGGGCTCCAAAAGAATCCGGCACAGCCGGCCTGCTGTTTGCCTGGTGGAGCTTTGCGCTGGCGAAAGGTCACATGTCTCTGAATGCTTGGAAGCATATTACCCAGTTGTTTGTTTGTTTCCATCTTCCCTATAAACAGTTTCGTCTCCTTCTGGGGAAAAGAAATAATGTGAGCAGAGCAAATACACACACGCTCGCAGAAAAAGCTCTGCTCTGGGACCCAATAAAGCCAAAATTTTCTAGGGCAAGAAGAATCTTAAAGAGAAAGACCCCTGCTTTTCTCACAGTTTTGTCTCATGCTAAGAACTGTGTAATATGCTTTAAAAAATTACAGGAGCTCTTTGGCTATGGAACAAGGCTAAAATTGTTTTTTCTGGTTTATAGTAAAAGAAAATATAGCTTAGGTTACTGTGTCATTTAGGATTTTAGCAAATTCTTCTCCCCAGAATTCAGCTATGTCAAGATCGCCCCACTTAGGGTGACACTTGTACCATCATCCTCACTGTCATCTGCAGGACAAGAGTGTTTTTCCACTGACCTGCTCTTCCCCACCCTTTTCTTTTATGTTGAGATGGGGGTCTCACAAAATTGCTAATTGCCTACGTTGGCAATCACATGAATCCTCCTGCTCCAGCTTGCCGTAGTACTGGCATCACAGGCGGTGCCGCCAACCCCGGCTCAGCATAACATGATAGCGTGTCTATTTTATGTAACTTTTTCTGGGCTGGGGACACCAGAGCTTTCACCTCCTGGTTCTGCATAGTGAGTTCTTCCTGAAGCTTTCTGCATGGCCAGATCCTCCTCACCTGCAGACTTAGGGTCATGTCTTTGGAGGAATCCTTCCTGACTTTCCTTCCTTCTCCTTCCCATTTAAGATTTAAAATTATCACTTGTTTCTTGATTTTATTCACTCACAGCTTGTCTGTCTTCCTCCCTAAAAATAGGCTTCATGAGGCAGGAGAGCTGTCTACTGCATTCAGGACAAATTGCTTGGGGCAGGTAGCATGCACTTACATGTGTGAATGATTGAATAAACAAAGCAATGGATGGCTGAGCAGCAAGACCCTTGGGCCATCAGGAGACTGTCTTTTTGGTCTTTCTGTCCCCCTTATAAAATAAAAATGACACCAAACTTGGAAATGAGATTTAAATAGAAATAAAAGTTCTCTAACTAGGGACTCCAGTGATAAGAATGTGGTGATGTGAGGTAGGAACTCTTGGACCCCAGGACGGTGTGTGCAGGAGGAGCCCAGGAAACAGAGCACCTGGGCAGGCCCTTTGGAACCAGCCTTGGGGTGTCTACTCGAGACTGCCTTAGCACTGGGTCCCTAATTGCAACCCGTGAACAACAGACAGAGAGGCCTGGGCCTTTGGTGTCCTGGCTTAATATATGTACTTATATGTGCTAATTTAGACTTAAAGGTTCACTTGGACCTCAAAATAGCCACAACCTTTTAGATACATAAGAGGTCTTTCAAAGCTATTTAAAATTAGAAACGTATGCCAAGGAGATACATATAATTTAGATTTGAAACACACTAATATCTGATTATAAAATACTGCAAATGAACACATAGGCACACACACACACACACACACACACACACACACACACACACACACACCTGAATTTACGCTTTGAAATCAGTGGTATATTTGAAAGTCATCACCTATAGAATCTTGGCACTTATTTCTCAATGATTCCATTCATCAAGCCACATTTGGGCTTCCTTTTTTGGAATTTCCATGAGCAAATTAAGACAGTGGTTCAAATGGTACCTGTTACGGTCAATTTCATCCATATGGCACTGTTTGATTTTTAAAAATAACAAAACCAAAATTCAGAGCATGTCCTAGGGGACAACCAAGAGGGTAATTCTTGGTGTTTTTCTGAAACAATGAAACCTGGTTTTCTTGTTTGGCTCAGAAAGTAGCTTTCAAAGCAATAATGGAAAATGAAATTCAAAAGAAGATGCCTCACCAGTAGCACAATAAAACAGGCATGGCATTTCCCAAGGTGGGAACTCCAGACGACAGCATTCCTTGGGATCTATAACGTGTACCCTGTTTATTTAAACATTCTCTATGATCACTTACAGAATGACCTTATATGGAAAACAGAGCTTACAAATGTGCACAATCCTCACTACTAAATCACTATGTGTTATACGAAAGAGCTGCCTGTTTCCAATCTGGTATCTAATGTGAGAAATTAAAATATAATTCCTGTTGCTTTTCAATCAATCATAAGCAAGATCAGGAGGTAGACTGTTGTAAACACAATTAATCACTTGTTATATACAAGTCATAGAATTGCATAATAATAACTTTGTTTTTTAAAAACTTTTAAAAAATAATGGTCAAAGCAGAAAATTTGGAAAACAGTAAGGATAAGTAATAACCAGCAAACACCCATAATCTCAGTGTCTAAAAATAAGTGGAGTAATCCTCTGGCCATACATCCTCCCTAAGCTATCTCTGGCATAGGATTTGTGTATACTATAGACAACACCCTGACTAGCTGCTGGAAATTGGACCCTGAACACTATCGTTCCCGCAGTATGGGACTAGCACTTGCCTGGGGCATGGTGCAAATAACTGAGTAAGGAGGAGGCAAGAAGCCCAAAGCCTGGGGTCTACCTAAAGAGTTAATTATTTAAATTAACTGCAACAATGGTCCTACTATACCATGTGGAAGGCAGCTGTTATTGCTGAAAGCTACATTGTGAGCATTTACTTGACATTATTTTAAATTCTATTAAAGAGCATAATTAAAACCTGGAACTACTAATCTGTTACTCAGAATCATCCACAGGTTAGTAAATTTAAAAAAAAAAAAAAAGTGGTAGCCTGAAATGAAAGTAGTGACATCTAAACCTCTGGAAAAAAAAAAAAGGGAAAAAGAAACAGACTAAGGAACTCAGCAACAAAGCAAGATTCTATCTCAAAATAAATACATAAATTTTAAAAAGACTGGCAGTGTAGCTTGGCACAAAAATCTGTTCGATCCCTAACACTAAAAAATAGATAAGAAAGCATCACAACAACTCCTCATCAAACCAACAGAACTAACATCTCTAACAGTGGGTTCAGGCTTACACTTTTTAAAAAATAGAATCTATTTACTTTGTCAAGGGAACAATAGAAATGTCTGGAAACGTGTCATTATTGGAAAGGACAGGACAGTGTTGCTGATACCTAGTGGGTAAAGGGCATATTAAACATCCTACAATGCGCAGGACCGCCGTGCACAGCGAAGAACTATGCGGCTACTCCAAATGTCAGTAGTCCTGTCCCTGGAAATTGACAGAAGTATATTATGAGCAGTGGTGGTGGGGATTCCATCTCACCTGTAAACTCCGCTGGCATTTTAGTATTATCCTGGGCTACTGCACAGAGAGAGGTTGTGTGGCCATGATGCCCCGCTGGCGTGGAAGCCAGGACTGCATATTGATGTTTTATGCAGGTAAGGGAGAGAAGTGTGGTGGCATTCATGCTCCTTATTTGCCACCTGTAAGGCTGATGGTCTTTATGCAAGGTCTCTGCAAGAGCCAACCATCTATGTTCCCATTTTTTTTTCCTGCAGGAACAGCCTCAATATTTGGCCAAGAGACACCTGTAGAGCTGTGTATACACACAGAGAATAAGGACTGAGAAGTTTACTGCAAGGGTTTTATTTAATACATGGTTCTCCCTAGTTGCAGAGAAACTGCTAAAACCTCCCAGGTCCTCGCCTACATAATACAGAAAACATCGAAGTTCTTGAAAATTACAGCACACCTCCACTCAGGGTTAAAGCCAAGAAAAAAACATCTTCGGGGGTAGCACTGATTTCATAAAATAATCTGAGTGACTGAAGTGAAAAATAGCAATGACTATGAGCTTCAGGGAGGCCAGAAAATAATCGACTACATTTTTTAAAAATTATGCAATGTTTAGCAAACTGAGATCACTGAGGGGAAGAAGAAAAAAAAGAAAAGGAATTGCACACAAACTTTACTAAACAAAGTCACATACCAACAAACATTTCAACCACTGTGACCAAGACGAGGAGCTAAAGGTTGTTTTTAGTCTCAAAGATCTGAAGAATGGGGGTGGAAAATAAATAAAAGTCCAAGGGAAAAATCATTAATAAGATATTCTGAAGTGTTTTCCCACAAATAATTTCTTTATATAAAAAAGCAACTACACTGTTTTAAAAAGTCAGTTTCCTGCATTTCAGTGCAAGCAAAACCAAACCAAACAAAAAAAAGCTGAAATTCCATTGTCATAGCATGATGTCTATGGAATACCACTTCAGAAAACTTTCAAAATATAAAGAAGAGCTGAGTAATTATTAGAAGACTTTGTAATGGAGGAAGACAGAAAATTAACATAGCAAAACCCATCCCAAAAGAAACTGCAAGAGAACTTGCAGTTACATCCTTGGAGGATATAATTTCAAGAGCTTCGTGTTTACTAACAACAACAACATCCACACACACGCACCACCCACATCAAGATTTCCAGGAAATTATGTATGTATATAAAACATGTGGACTTCTTTAGTAAACCAAATGTAATTTCTTCTTAAATTGCCTCTATCTATGAGAAGTGAACTGCTGTAACTTTTATTGAATGAATGGAAAATGAATTTTAACAGTCACATTTTTATCTGATTGAAAGACTTAAAACCATATAGAAATAAAACAATGTGTAATGTACTTTTTCTAATCAAAGGTGCTTTTTTAAATCTATTCTTCTTAAAGCAAAATAATCTAGCTCCATAACACACAAGAGCATTAAACACTTTTTAAGTACAATAGATTTTGTTAATGTCAAGCTTAAAGCAACTCAGCAAAAATTGATAACTGTATTAAATTATTTAAATGTATATATGACACTCAGCTGTGTCTACAAGGCACCAAAGCATAGTGGTAAAATATGAAAGTCAGTAAGGCCAAGATGTTATGTCTGGTCATCAATAGCTGGCATTTCCTGAGATTTGCTCTAAGTTTCTCTGGAAGTTGTCACAGAAGGCTTTTCCACCACCTCTCTGTTCCTTCACCCTTGCCAGGCTTATATGGGCTCACTGCCACACTCCATGGTGACCTTCACATTTGGTAGCATGCTCTAGTTGCATCAGTGCTGACCTTACAGGTGTGCTCCTTCAGCAGCACACTTCAGTAGAGCTACAGTTTTATCTCTGATAATTTTCTGACTTACTCTTAAGTCAAAGATAACAAATAATCTTATTGTGATAATTCTAAGATTTGGAGGGAAAAAAAATCACAGGATACTCACATCTTCTTTTCTTCCAAATATTCTTTCCATTTTAACCAACAGAACTAATCTCTCTTCTATGGACTAGTCACTCCTTTCTCATGTCCTGCATTGAACAGCCAGCAGGGCCACAGACCATGCGACTTCTCCCAGCTGTGCTCCAATCATCTGCATCTGGATACTCATAGTGAGTGTCTGTCTCTCCAATGCATATGGCTTAGAGAATGGAAGGGCAGCATGGTTATGAAAACCTGGGGGGCCACAGCCATGGGGTCTAGCACTGGCTCAGGCAGTAATGACATGTGCAACCTCTGGTGGATTACTTCCCTTCACCCATCTCCATTTCCCAGCCATCTGTAAATTGAATATAATGAGAATCTTCCTGCCTGTAGAATTATTTGAGAATAGTTAAGGTTCTCAAACGAGCATACACAAAAGGTGGTTACATGTGCAAGGACTTATCAGGGGTAATGCCCATGAAGGAAACTGGGAGATGGAGGTTGAAAACCAAAATCAAACACGCACACAAACAAAAATATTATATTACTGATCTGGTCTGACCATGGTGGGAGAGAAAGCAAAAGATGGGAGTTAGAAGGGAAGGTGTTGGGTCCGGTGCAGTTCTGAGAAGGTTTCAGCAAGGACAGGATAGTGTTCTGGGTCCAAAGCATTCATATGTCACCACTGTAGGCCCCAGTTATGTCCCAGTCATACTCCATCATTGTTAGGAGAAGGCCGTAGAAAGTCTGGCCACAGGGCAACTCACTCACTGGTGAATTCACATAGCAGCTGACGGGACCATTAGGCAGTTATGCTTCCTTTAGTAGGAAATCTGAGAACAGTGTCTTCAGGGCGGCTTCTAAGATTAAATACAATAATACATATCAGGCTCCTATCCCTGTTACAGACTAAGAGCTCCATAAAATAATGGTGGTGGTGCTGGTAGTGGTTGTAATGACATCACGTTCTGCTTTACTAAAGTTCTTAGAATCTGACTCCTGCCTTCAAATTCTGGGGCTGCGAAACTCCTTTCAGTGAGCTACTCTGGTGGATCCCTGTCATCCTGTACTCAGTTGACCTTTCTTTCCAAACACTGACAAACAACTACTGGACAACAAACTATATTTTATTATCACACAAACAATCAAGATGAGTCTTATGATCATCCCAGCTGCATGAAATCATCCCAGCCTGGATGATTTCATCCTAGTCTGGAGAAATATTCCCAGCCACTGCGCACAAAGCAGGGACTGAGATAAAGCCTGACAGACTCCTTGAGTTGAGGGGACAGAGAAAGGGGTGCAAAAAGCCAAGGACTCTAAAGTTTGTGAGATGGAAGACCACAAGAGAATTCATAGAGAGGGTTTGTAAATAATTTCCTTGATTATTCAGCTGAGAACTGATTCTCATCCTTGGAGGAAACCACCCAAAGCCTGGGGAAGAGACACCCAAAAATATTAGAAGAAACAGCTATTACCACTGGTGTACAACCAGAAATAGTGAATGATCCCTACAGCCATAAGGGAAAAGCGTCACCCACATAATTCATAGGGCCTCAGGTTTTGCTTCAAGAGGAAAAAATAATTAGCCAGAGAGTATACAGTGTCCTGATTCTGCCAATACCCACAGGCACTTATTCCTTCCTAGTAACTTAACTTTTTTCC
The DNA here is from genome assembly GCA_004027165.1 of Ctenomys sociabilis. Lineage (NCBI taxonomy): Eukaryota > Metazoa > Chordata > Mammalia > Rodentia > Ctenomyidae > Ctenomys > Ctenomys sociabilis. The sequence continues at coordinate 19,385 of PVKA01000730.1, forward strand.
AGGGTGAAGCACAATAATTATCTTAAACTGTCCAGCATCTAACAAGGTAAAATTTACAATGTATAGCATATTATCAAAAATTATCAGACATATAAAAAAACAAGAAAGCAATTAATTAAAGAGAAAAATCAATCAAAATCAACTAAAACTAACACAGATATTAGTATTTTCAGAGAAAACTATTATAATTTATTACAACCGCGCTCCAAAAGAAACCAGAAAATATTTGAAATGGATAAAATTAATATATAACCCATCTAAAGGTGTAGGATATAGTTAAAAAAGTGCTGAGGTAAAAACTGACATCATTGAATGCTTTTCACAGAGTTCAAATCAACAATTGAGCCCAATTTAAGAAACAACACAGGCCAGGGAGATGGCTCAGTGGAATAAGGGCTTCCCTGGCAAGTGCAAGGGCCCGAGTTCAACCCTCAGTTCTGCCAAAAGAAAAAAACAAACAACAAAGTAAATGCAAATAATTCTAAAGAAAGTCCCAATAAATACAATAATCAATTAAAATGAAAACAGAAAAATAATAGAAAAAAATAACGAAACAAAAATCCAGTTCTTGGGCCAGTGAGATAGCTCAGCAGTCTAAAGTGCCTACTTAAGCAAGCTTAGGCAAATGCATAAGCACTGCAGTTCAGTCCCCGTGTACCACATGCTCTGTCAGCCCTGACTCCAGGGTGGACTTACCTGGCCATAAAAAAACAAATCCAGTTCTTTGAACAGATCAATAAGTTCATAAACAACTAGTCAGACTCACAAAGGAAAAAAGAACACAGATATAAATTTTCAGCTCCAGGAGTTAAGAAAGGCAGTATCTCCAAAGATTCCATATCAGATACTTATTTGATAGTAAGGGACAAGATGAATGATTCTACACACGTAAGTTAAAAAAAACTTAGACATAACAAATCAGTTTGTTAGAAGTAACAAACTATCAATTTTAGCTCAAGAAGAAATAAGTTTTAAAAAATCTTCCACTTATATTTTGAAATGAAATTTCCTTAGTCAAAAATCTTCCTTACCAAAACAGAACAAAAACCCTTCACTCTTGCAGTTTCAGATAATTTCACTGGCAAGTTCTACCAAACATTTAAAGATGAAACAAAACCATTTGTAAACAATCTTTCCCAGAAAGCAGAAGAGGCAGGAACACTTCCCAGCTGATTTTATGAGTCCATCACTAAGTTTACGCCAAAACCAGACAAAGAAAATACAAAAACTTCAGACCAATATCCCTCAGGAAAGTAGGTGAAAAAGTCCTCAATAAATATTAGTGAATCAAATCCAGAAACATATAAAAATAACAACATATCACAACCAGGTAGAATATTTCCTAGGATTGAAAATTTATTTAATACTTAATCATTAGTTAGAGTGGCCTGGGGATACAGCACAGTGACACAGTGCCTGGCTGGCAAGCATGAGGTCATGAGTTCACTACAGGTTAAAAAAAAATTAGCACTGGATAGATAGCTCAGCCGTCTAAGCACCTGCCTGGCAAGTGCAAGGGCCTGGGTTCTATTCCCAGTATGCATTCCATGCTAGCCCAGGAACTGCAGGTGGACTGTACCAACCACAGATACCATGGTGGCGCATGCCTGTAATCCCAGCTCTGGGGAGGCTGAGACAGAAGGACCACTATGAGTCCAAGCTGCATAGCGAGACCCTGTACCAAATAATAAATAAATAAATAAATAGGTCAATGTTATCCCAATATTAAAGGTCTAGAGGAGAAATCCCATATGACCCTATAAATGATGCACCAAATACTGGATAAGCTTTGCTATTTATTTGTGATTTTTAAAATTCATGGCTGGGGAGATAGCTTAATAGAATAAGTGCTTGCCTGGCAAGCGCAAGGACCTAAGTTCAATCCCTGGTACTGCAAAAATAATAAAATAAAATAAAATTCAGAAAACTAGAAATCCAAAGGGATTTCATTAACCAGACAACATGCTTCATGGCACAAAATGGAGTGTTTTCTCCCTAGCTCTAGGAACAATCATGGCCACTTGTGCCACTCCTACTCAACATTATAGTGCTAGTCTTATTTATGTATTTATGTATTGATTTCTTTATTTTTTTGTGGTGCTAGTGATTGAGCTCTATGATTGAACCTATGCTTGCCAGGCAACACTTATTCTACTGAACTATCTCCCCGGCCCTAGTGTCAGTCTTAGACACTGCAATGCAATAAGAAGTGGAAATGAAAGCCCTCCGTTATCAGAAACAAAGAAACAAAACCGTACCCCATTTGTAGACAGTGTAATTGGCTATGAAGGACAGCCTAAGAAATACAGAGAAAAAGGCTTTTAGAGCTAGTTTCGTGTGATTATAAAATTGAAGTTCAGTGCACAAGAATTTATTATTATATTTTATAAACATGCAATTAACAGGTGGAATTCAAAATTGTTTGAAAATCTCATTTATAATAGCTCAAAAAAAAGAAGTAATTATTAGATTTAAACCTAGAAAAACAAATCCCAGGATACGTATGGTGATAGCCAGGCAATAAATACATGAAGAGATATTCCATATATATATATATATATATATATATATATATATATATATATATATATATAATGTATTTGGCAGTTGCAGTGTCCTACTATGCAGCTTGGACTCGTGGTGGTCCTCCTGCTTTCTCTTTTTAATGTATAGTATACAGGGTCTCACTATACAAATTTGACTTGTAGTGATTACAGGCGTGCAACACTCCGCCTGACTCTAGCTGGCTCAGCCTGATCTGGGGGTGGGGCTGGCACCGTATGTGGTACCATAATCAAACCGTAGTCCCTGTGCTTACCTAAGCAGGTGCTTAGTCCACTGTGCTATCTCGCTTGCCCCTATAATATGTTTTAAAATCAGTACTGTGAATCTTCTAAATTTATACCTCTGTTGCAAAATTGCTGTATTAATTGTTGGCCTTTCTATATAGATTTTAGAATTATCATGCATTTATCTGCCAAAACAATTGTGCTGGGATTGTGATAGATATCCTGGTAAATTTGTGAATCAACTTTTGAAGAATTGACCTCTGAACTACACTGAGTGTTTTAATATATATATATATATATATATATATATATATATATATATATATATATACACACACACACACACATACATACATAAATGTCAAATTTATTATAATGCTGTGCCATTTAAGACAGAATTACAATATCTGAGAAATAGACACATAGATAACTGATTTTTGACAAAACTAAAAAGGCAATTCATTGTTGAAAAGATAATCTTTCAACAACTAATATTGGAATAAAAGAACATATGTCAAGGGGCATGCATAGGAACATCCATCTAAACTTCCTTATAGAAATGGATCATAAGGGCCGCCAGGGAGCTCAGCGAGCTAAAGCGCCCGCTTAGGCAGACACAGGCAACGACTGGGGTTTGATCCCTGCAGTGCCACTTTGGCCCTGCCTTAGGGCGTGCTGAGATGGCGACTGACACTGGGCGTGGGTGGCGAGCACCTGTAATCCCAGCGCTTGGGAGGCTGAATACAGGAGGATCACTACAAGTCAAATTTGTATAGTGAGATCCTGTATACTATACATTAAAAAGAGAAAACAGGAAAGACAGATCAAAGATATAAAAAGTAAAATTATAGAGCCTTCAAAAAAAGGGGAGGAAAAAAATTGGGGTACCAGGAATCAAACTCAGGACTTGCACTTGCCATGCAGGTACTATGCTGCTGAATTATATCCCAGCGAGGAGATTATCTTGTGTCTTACGTTAAACAAAATTTTACTCAACAAAAATCACGTAAGAAAATCTGATCGATTATAACAAATAATATATATGTTCATTTTTAAATTTAATTTTATATTTTTGGTGGAACCAGGGATTGAACTGAGACTCTCTGGCAAGTGCTTATTCTACTGAGCCATCTCCCCGGCCCCTATATGTATATAATATATATAATATTATATATGTACATAATACCAATAATATATATGTACATAGTACCAATAATATATATGTATGTACATAGCAACAGTAATATATATGTATGTACATAGCACCAATAACATATATGTATATATATGTATATAATACCAATAATATATAGGTACATATATAGTGATATGTGTATATATATAATTAAACTTGGGGCCTCACACCTTTTGCACTTGCCAGGCAGGCATTGTGCTGTGGGGCTGTATCCCCTGCCCAGAATATTAAAGGCAATATGCCAAGGAAGGAAAGTCAATCCTAAAATGCTGCATGGTACATGGTTTTTATTAAGTGTCATTTGAGAGGCACAGTGAGAGGGGCTGAGCAGCTCTTTCCCTGCCAGGAGTGTGTGGCAGATGGGTGCTGGACTGAGAGAATTTGGGAGATGATGAAGCTGCTGCCTGTCCTCAGACCGCAGTGATGGTGGACCTGGGCTACAACGCATAGAACTGCATACGGAAACAAGGTTATATTACGCTATATAAGTTAAAAAAATCACAACACAAGTGGATCGAGCTCACTGTGCTTCTACAATAGACACCCTGACCACCAAACACACAAGCGCAGGGCACAGGCAGCTCTTCCCTTGCTCTACAACAGTCACAGCAGAAATCGATGGGCCGCCATGAGCCGCACTCTTTCCCTCCTTCTTGGCATAAGCACCTCAGGGTCTTGATACTGTTATTATTATGGTTTTTTTTTTCCTTTTTGTGGTACTGGAGATTGAACTCAGGACCAAGTGCTTATTCTACTGAGCTATCTCCCTGGCCCATTGATTTTAAAATGTGAAATGTCCCTTGGATTTGCTCTCCCTTTGTTAATCCAAGAAGACTTCCCCAGTTCTATGCTTGAGCAATTCTGGTCTGGATTATTTTTATAGGCTCCTCAATTGTTTCTTTGATCCCAGTTTCTATTTGCCCTTTGAATTTTCCTCAAATTTGTGTGTGTCACTCTTTTGCTAAAAAAAAAAAAAAAAATCCTCTAACAGTTTCCCAGCCCCTTCAAGATCAAGCACAAACTGCCCGCACTATCCTGCAGTACTGATCTCACACCTCCTCATGGCAGCACTGCCCTCTCCTACCTCCTGGCCTTTGTGCAAGCGTCCCCTCTCTCAGGTCTCCTTTTTGATTTGAAAACATCCTTGGCATCCCGAAAGACCTCATTCAAATCCTCCCAGGCAGAACTTTTCTTTGCTCACCCTGTCCTCACCCCGCAGTCCCTGGCACTTTCTCTATTCTTAGGGAGAACTTGGCACATTGGGGAGCTGCTCTATTGCTACTCAATTTCCCCAACAAACAGGCAGTGGCCTGAGGACAGAGACAGAGTGACATCTCTTTACAGCATTAGTCCAACACAAGTGCCCGGGACGACAAACATGCCCAGATCACGTTTGTCCAAATGGGAGCAGAAAAACTGACTGCATTTAACAACTAAATTGTTGATACTAAAGTATCAGCTAACCTTTTACTTTTTACCCTGTGGTCCTAGGGTCCTAATGAAACAGCTTTAGTCATGCAGTTTGGGTGTGTCATACACACGTGTACACACACACACACACACACACACACACACGCACATTTTCTTTTACTAGTTTGTTACGACATCTTTACCAGGGGTTTACTCTGTGCAGAGGACCAGGTTGGGTATGTGAGTTTATGGGAAAAGGACAGATGCATGCACTGAAGAAGCTAATCATATTCACACAAGATTAATGCCCCCAGGTCTTGGCTCCTTTTAATATTTATTCTAATACCATTTTTCCTCTTTAATAGAATATGAGAGTCATGCAGATTTCAATAATTCAGAATATATTCCTGACTTGAATATGGGTTAGTGCTCTAACCACATTTGCTGTCCTTCCAGAATAATTTCTTGCCTTCTGCTTTGGGCCTTCATTAGTTGTCTTTTTTTTTTCTTTTTTAATCAGTTCTCACCCCCAATTTGTCTTTCACTACATTATGCTATCTGTCTTCCTTAGAAATATGTTTGGATTTCAAGTGTGAGGTACACATCTTAATTGGGAAAATGTTTGTTTTTTTATGTTGTCATTCAAACTCTCAGAAAAATAGAGGAAGAACATTATTCCCGAAACCGTAAATGACAGAATCAACCCGTGCTCCCCACAACTTCTGTGAAGGGTTAAGCAACACATAGGTCCATGGGGTTGGCAACATTCAAAAAAGTATTTGGAGATAAAGATGGAGCTTTTGGTTTATAACAACAGTAATAATCGGTCATTTGAACAAAAGCTACTATGATCATTTTATGACTGCATCCAGATGTCCCCCACCAGCCTCATGCAATCTTAGGTGGAGCTTTGTGGAGCTGGCTGTGTCTAAGGTGTGTGATACTGGAATTAAGAGAGTGATTCTAACTTAGCCCACTGACCAGAATTAGCATAGTTCTGAGTGGCACTGCCTGAAAGGCTGGCGGCCTGGGTGTGATAACAGGGAAAGGCAGGCTGGCTGCGGGGAGTGGGCTGCTCCCACTGCTTTCTGGCCGTCATGCCAGAAGCTGCTCGTCCTCTGCAACATCCCTTGTCATGCTGCCCTGCTTCGGAGCCAGCTGACTATGGACTTCAACCTCTGCAAACTGCTAACTGAAACAAACCTTTTCTCCTTTAACTTTGGATGTTGGGTATTTTGTCACAGCAAAGAGAAAAGTAACTTAGACAATGTTATGCTCTGTTTTTTAACAAAACTTAGCAGCCTAAGCTCTTGCAATCATGTACACATACTACTAAAATATTGTGAGCTTGCACAAATATATGATATGTATTCTTGCTTATTTATAAATTATAAATGTCTATATAAACTACTAATATGTTTATGTACAACTATGCTGATGTGAGCATTATAAGCCATGCATTTAAAATTAAATTTTAAAGCATGAGATTAAATATAAATGATAAAACAAGTTCTAATTTTTTCCTACATCCCAGGGGATTCTATCATATGCTTGTAGGTCTGGACACCAAACTTTGGAAGCCACACCATGGAGAATATATCCTTTGGCCCATTTTTGGAAAGCTATTTAGGGTTGTTTTCAGAGGAAAGTAGACAAATAAGAGCAAATGTGATCAGAGTGACTGTGACAGACACAAATAGGAGAGTCCTGTGGTCAGAAAGTGGTAACAGACAGGTACCAGGGTCAGATGACACCATGCTGTGTAAGCCACTGGAGAACTGTGGTGTTCCTCTCAGTGAAGTAGGACTTCTGCAGGGTTCTGAGAGACACAGCCCAACCATTTCTACAGTTGCACTGCATGGGTAACCTTGACAGAGAGAGGAATGTCTGTCCTCAGTCGCCCAAAGACTGCTCTGTATTGTGAGAGGCTCATTGTTGAAGAGCTATCCCAGGATACTGAAGAGCAAGGTCTGGAGTAAAAGAGTGCAGAGAGTAGGTTCGGCCATGTGGGAAGCAGCAACTTCTCTGTCACAGACCTCCCCCTCCACCCCTCATACTCATCCAAAAGTCTGCAGGTGGTAGAGGTGCTAATAATGGGGCTCTGAATAACCACAAGCTACATGTTAGGATTTCATCTTCATGTGTTCCTCCAGCCAACCACTGTCCCGAGCAACACATGTTAGTTTTGCAAAGAACCCTGCTGTGCTACTGATGTGGTTTGCCCTCCAAAGGACATGTATTAGAAGGTTGGGCCCAGAATGGTATGATGAGAGGTGATGGAACTCTTAAGAGCCCAGTGGGTGGAGCTGGGTGGGAAATGATGAGGCTTTTGGGTGTAGAGCCCTTGGAAGAGATTAAGGTGGTCTCATGGGACTCTGATTGGTTCTCCCAAGAGGGTTATTATAAAAGTGTAAGACTGACCACCCCCATTCTCTGGCTTCCTGTCTCTCCATGTGAGCTCTCCTTATAAACGCTGTTACCTCATCATGCTACCTATCATGAGGTCCTCATAAAAACATGACAAGATTAGTGCCATATCTTTAAATTTCCTGAAATATAAGCCAAATAAACCTCTTTATTATGTAAAGTTCAGACTCAGATACTTGATTGTAGCGACGGAAAACAGACTAATACAAACCCTGAACATAAACTAGCTCTTTGCACCTGACTATGCTCAGTTGCCATGTTGCAAAACCAGAAATAACTAGTTTTAAGGGTGCATGCCATGCAGGCATAACCTATCCAAATGACCACTTCATTCTGACCTGGGACCACTTGGGACAAAAAATTCCTTTGTTGTGTTCAGGGAAAAGTATTGCTCAGAGTTGTGTTTGTTTTGGCTGTTTTGTTTTGTTGTGTCTTGGTTCTGAGGCAGGGTCTTGCTAGGTACCCCAGACAGGCCTTGAACTCACCATGTGGCCCAGGGTAGTCTCAGACTTGTGACAATCCTCCTGCCTCAGCCTAATTGCATGCTGGAATTACAGGCATGGGCCATCATGTCTGGCTCAGACTCCTTTAATCTTCAGAAAGACCCCTAGGTCTGCTAAATATGTTTTTTTTTTGCCTACTTACTATGTTTTTTGGCCACTAAATATTTAACTGGACCCACATGTGGTCCTTGAACTCATGGATGATAAGGGAAGAGAAGGAACATCCTATGTCTTTTACAGAAATTCAATATTGGCTTCATAACGATCACCAACTTTTACCAATGCCATTAATTATCACTGGCTGGGAGGCGAAAACCCAAAGCCACTGGGGTCTGCAGGAAGATCTGTTCAATGAACACCCAAAGTCCTTCCTCCTATCCTGCTGCACTTAACCTAAATCTTCTGCTGTGCAGTTTTGAACTCCAAGACTTTGAATACCCCCCACTGGCTAAGGGAAATCTTATGGAGAAGATTTCTTAACTGGGGAGTTAAGATGTACTGTAATTAATCTATAGTGGTCCAGCATGGCTCAAAGTTTAGGCAAAGGAAGCCACTTAGAGCCATGCTCTGGGAATGGATGGCTTCAGAATGTTTTCACATTCTTTTAAAGGTTCCAGTGCTCAAGCCAAAGGATTCTTATCCTCTCTCCAAAGCCCCAAATTCCACAATTACACATCTAATAAACTCCAAGTCTTTCCTTTTAATTGAAATATTTGTATCAGTGGATATAAATAATAGGAAATTATTTAAGTTTTTTTTTTAATCTTTTAGTTATTTGGTTCAGGGTGTCACGCTATGCAGCTCGGACTCATAGGTCTCAGTTTCCCCAGTGCGGGGATTGCAGGTGTGCGCCACTATGCCCAGTTTCAATGGCCACACCACATGTGGTGCTGGAGATCTAATCCGGGTCCTTGCAATTGCCAGGCAGGCACTTAGACTGCTGAGATATCTTCCCAGCCTTATTTAAGTCTTAGTATGACTGATATTATTAGACATTTTCTGATTTAAAAAAAAAAAACTTTAATATCATTTAGATTTAGTGTAAGATCCTTTAAAAAAAAAAGCAGGTAGACAAGGCTTAAGCAATAAAGACAATAAGCCACTACAGTGGGAGGAAGAGGACCCCAAAGTGGAGGCCAGAGGCCAAGCAAAGCCATCCTGATGTGCTTCGAGTTTCCACTCAGGCCAGTCTATTGGGATGTCAAGCGACCAAGCGATGTCACCCCAGAGGCAGAGGAGCCCTCACTGGTAGCAGAAAAGTCACAGTTCTTAAGATCAAGCATAGGGGCCGGGAAGATAGCTAGCTCAGTAGAATAAACACTTCCCTGGCAAGGACCTGAGTTCAATGTCCAGTTCTACAAAGAGAAAAAAAAAAGTCAAGCATAAATAGCCACCATTTACCATTTACTTTCCAAGGTCTGTTCATCTAAAGACATTTTCTTTGCTTTTTACCATCAGTCAAGCATCTTACTTTTTCCATGGTGGAAGTAGTTAAACATACAGGTGTCTACAAGTACTAGGCAGATAATAGCAATGAGAAAACTGGGCTGGGTAAAAGATGATTGAGAGCATTAACACTGCTTTAGAGAATGGAGGAGGACGAGGGTGGAAGCCCCTGGAGAGACCATGACAGCTTCAGGAGTGGCTGCCCCTCCGCTCACGGAACGGACGCCCAATCACCAGGACGTCCGGCCCTTCCAGCAGCGCTGAAAACAGGAAGAAGTACACTAATTTTTAAAATGTTTAACACTTAACACACTGTGCAAGGGGATTAGACCCATCTTTGAGCATTTTTGCTTAGCGGCTGCTACTTTGTTCTCTGTGTCAGGCCAGAGGTGGGCAAACTCTAGCCCACATGCCCAGTGCATCCACTGTCCATTGCTGTAAAGGACATTCTAGGAGGCCCTCCTGCTCCTCGTTGGACTGTTTTCTGCTATAACAGCAGAAGTTGTAGCTGTGAAAAAAACTACATGGCCATAATGCCTATGAGCTGATATTTTCTGGAAAAAGTTTGCTGATCTCTTGTTTTAAAGTCTTGAAACTGCCAGGGAGATGGCTCAGTGGAATAAGCACTTTCCTGGCAAGCATAAGGGCCTGAGTTCAATCCCTGGTTCCGCAAAAAAAAAAAAAAGTCTTGAAACTGATAGATGGCCCCACGTCTCTTGCTCTTGTCCAGCAGAGGCGGCTACAGTTTCCAGCAGAATGAAGAGGAGAGAGCTGGAGCAACGCTTGCCGGCCTGTCTGGGCACTTGGCACCACATGTAACCCAGTGAGTAAAAGAAAACAAAGCTCAAAACTCAAATTTTTGTTCTGCCATCACAAAATGAAATAATCAATATGATTACTAAACAAGCCATGAAATAACAATAATAGTGGTTTTAGAAAAGGATGCTGGGCAAACGAAGCAGGGACCCCTGGGTTCAAGTCCCACCTCTCCAGCCTCAAGCCATTAGGCCTCAGGCTATGGGTTGTCCCAAGCTGTTAACATCTATACAACAGTAACATTCTTGAGTAATAATAGCATCTACCTTGCAGGCATGGGGTGAAGTGCCCCTGTCTTATGGAGGATAACAGTGGCTGCACCTTGACCCTCTTTCTTAGATCTGTACAGTTCTTCATGCTTCAAAGGAAAGGTTCAGGAAAACAGCCCTCGCCTTCAAGACCCAGTTACTTAGTGCAAGGGCTGGAGAGGCACTATTTTCAGTATAAGTGCTTGGGAAATGTGGAGTAAATAGTCAACAAATGCTTGCTGGCTTTTTTTGTTTGTTTTGTTTTGTTCTTGCAGTGCTACAGACTGAAGCCAGGACCTTCACACTGAGTTTCACCCCAGCCTTTTATTTTGTTTCGTTTTGTTTGAGGCAGACTCTTGCTAAATTGGTGAAGTCGCCCAGACTGAGCTTACATATGTAATTTTCCTGCCTCAGCCTCTCAGAGTGCTGGAATTAGAGGCATTCACCGTATTCCAGGCCGGCTGATTTGTTCTGATGAACGTGTGGGTAGCTCCAAGGACTAGTAATAGTAAAGAGGTAGCAAAGCAATCCCAATGCGGCACGTGGAAGTTTCCTTCGCATTTTTCCTCAAGATATTGCCATCAAGTAGAATTAAAGAATCCTGGCTGTGGCTGTGAGACCATCTATAAGGAGACAGGGTCTCTTTATAGAGTCTCTATAAGGAGCACACTCAAGGCCACGGAGAATGGAGGGTGCAGGGGCGGGAGCTCTTGATTAAAACAGCGTCAGGAGGCACAGGGGGCTGATGAAATGCAAAACTCAGTTCTGGCTTGAGCAAATCAGCTAGGAAAGAACTTTTTGGGACATTTGAAAAATTTAAACATTTAATATTGGATAGTACTGAGAAATTAATATTAATTCTGTTAGCTTTGATAATAATATGTGATTATGTGATTGGAAGGTACACTATGAAGCATTTAAGGGTAAGATATAATAATGACTATATTTTAAAACACCTGTAAAATAAGTAAAAAAGAAGAGACGAAAGTAAAAACGTGAAGAAACTTTAATAACAGTTAAAGCTAATGGTTATTAGTATAACCATAATCTGATGGTTATATTAGTCTTTCCACATTGATGTTATTTGTAATTTTGTAATTTTACAAACATAGAGTAAAAAGTGGGAGGGGAGAGAAGAGAATGAAAAGAATTAAAATGTGTTGTGTGCATGTATCCACTCCCCTCGACAAAAGGGGATGAATCATGATGTACTGCCTTCAAGCAAGTATTAATAAAAAATTTTAAAATAATGATGAAATAACTTCTTTCCTGAGCAGTTTTGTTTGGTTTGGTTTTTGGTCTTGTTTTGAGACATGGTTTCACTTTGCAGGTCAGAATCACCTTAAACTCATCACTATTGAGCTCAGGCTGGGGTTGAACTCCATGGCAATCTTCCTACCTCAGCCTCCCAAATGCTGGAATTAGATGCGTACACTACCACACTCAGCTTTCTGAGTTCTTAAAGATGTTAGATTATGTATTTCCAGGGCTGGACTGCACTTTAATTTCTCAAGAATATAAAACCACCTTTCCCCTTGAAAGGTAGGCGTTTTAATAATAAATCAGAAAAAAAAGTCTGATAAACTTAAGAATCACAAGAGATAGGTTCCAAAGCATTCAGTGAACACTTGAAACCTAAATAATACTTAATTCTGGGTCCAGGATGTTTTTTACTATACCTACATACTGAGGGTAAAGCTTGATTTATATGTGAGGCACAGAAAGATTAACAAAAACAAATAAAATAGAGCAATTATAACAATTTCTGTAATAATACAGGTTTTATCATGTTACTCAGAATAGATCATTTATAACTTCTGAATTATTTATGTTTTGGAATTTTCCCTTCAATACTGGTAGACATCAGTTAAGTGTGGGGAACTAAGGTCTGGAAGGGCTGGGTCTCCAGCTCCACAGCACGGCACTTGCCTGGCAAGGGCAAAGTCCTGAGACTGGTGCCCAGGACCCACACACACTCAAGGAGAAGGGTGAGATCATGGCTGGGAGGACTAGAGCACTATTAATAATAGTGTTAGTATCAATGTACTGAACATGTATTGCTACTGTCACAAATTACCACAAAGTAAGTGGCTTACACAAAACGAATGCATTGCTTTACAATCTGTCATTTTAATTTAGTTCAGATTTTGGTCATAAAGCCGGTAAAATGCACTCTGCGTTATTGTCTCTGCAGCTCATGCCACTGTGCTCTACAGGCTCTTATCTGCCTGGATTCCAGAGGTCCTGCCCTTCCACGGGGCCACTTTCCTCTGCCTTCAAGACCAGGGACCCCAAACCTGCTGGCCTTCTGTCTGTCTTCACATCTCCCTGTGACCACAGCTAGGGAGGGTCCTCTGCCATCCAGTGTGGAGCCACTGGGCCAAGATGGACGATGTAGGGTCACCCCCCACTCCCAGGTCCACAGGCCTGTTGTTTCTCCAAACTCCTCTTGGTTCAGGTGCGGGAATGGGGGTGGGTGGGGGAGGAGCATTTTTCTTTCTATCACAAATATTATTGAAAATAATGATTCATACTATCACAAGTGCAGTAACAGTGAGTATCAAAAGTAGCTTCAGCAGCTCCCACACTCTGGGTATCTACAGTATGCCAGATGGGTGACAGGGATTTCACCTGCGTTTTCTAGCTCTATCCACACAGTAACACAAGGTGTGTGTCTGCCTTCCTAATGTGCAATTGAGTACCCTGCCCTGCTGAGATTCTGATGTCAGCCAACATGGAACTCAAATCAAAGCCAATCTGACCCAGAAGGTTGTGAAATGATTTTGCTGTCCCCTAGCTACTGTCTTATCTCTGACCTCTTAAATATCATCGTAGGTCCAGAACATACTCAGCGCTTTAACCACTTTAACCAGTGCCAACTGCCCACCTCCCACTGACCATGTCTTCCTCTTTTGTATGTTTTTTTCCTTGTTTCTTTTTAAAAGAAAAAAGGTGTACTTTCTCTTAGATTTTTTTTCTGGAAAAAGCTTTCCCAAATATGTAAATAAGTAACTGTCACCTTTTTGGAATATGTCACCTGCTCATGTAAACTAAACAGGACAGATATCACTTACAAAACATTTGACCTGATAATCATGTGGGTTTGGCCCTGGGCACTTGCAGAATTAGAGTTTTAAAAGGAAACACTGGCTAAAAGGACTTGTGGAAAGAACCCATCAATAAGGAGCAGTGCCTGCTGAAATGGGCTGCCAGGGCGGGGGCCCTTGTGGTTTGCCAGGGAGGAGGGCACATGCATCTTCGAAGGGTGGTTGTTCTATGCAAACAAACACGCTAGAGTCTTCACTCATTCACCTTGAGCCACCCCGGCATTGAGCTGCACCATCTTTCTGGCCACACTCCCCAGTTCCCTACTGCACGAGAGCAGGGCAAAGCTCCACAGAGCTATCTTCTGCTTCATCTGTACAGACCACACAATACCCACAGCTCTGTAAAGCTCACTTTTGCTACTATGTTTTGTTTTCAAAATAGTTCATTATAGTCCTCTGAGCTCTTCAAATGTTTACAACTATTTATCTAACAAGTTCTCCATAGAGATTTTGATTCACACTATACTACTTCTTATAAAGGATTTAAAATTTATTTTTTCAATAGTCCCAGAGGCTGACATTCCAATGAGCTTCTATTTATCCATTTGACAACATTTCTTTACTTCATGTACACAATGAAACCAAATTGTAATACCACCACCCCCCGTATAGATGTGGTCATCCAAAACCACAGGACAAGGGCTGGTGAGATAGCTCAGCCAACTAAGTGCCTGATTAGGCAAGCTCAGTGAGTGGGGTTTGATCCCCGTCACCACAGGCCATGCTGGCCACACCTCTGGGAGCTCTAAGCCAGCCACCAAGACCACGCATCCCAGTGCTTGAGAGGCTAAACAGGAAGACCACTGTGAGTATGAGCTAAGTAGGGAGATCCTGTACCAAACACATTAAATCAACCAATCAATCAATCAATCAAACCACAGAGTAGGACCCAGGGCATCTGTCAATACAGCCCTCAGCATCATTCTGTAATTCATTTTCTCTTTCCCTTTGTTTCCAGTAACACACGGACCTCATCAAAGCAAACTCCACATAGATGATGCATGAATATTTCATCATCTGGGGAAGACTTCAACCAAACAAATAGTTTGATAATTCAAACACCCGCATTTCTCACGTACATTGTGTTCATCTCATAAATGGCACAACTCTGAAGTTGGCCAATTGGCTCTGGAAAGTTACACAGACACATCCAACTCCCAAATGCTGCAAAGCACCCCTAACCTAATTTTTCTGCCTTTATGAAATAGCAATAGTATAAACATAAGATGGGAACACTTAATGCTGCTTTTAGCATCATCTTTCTTGAGCGGAGAGGGCTGCCCAGGGCCTTCACACATAGCCGCCTCTTTGGTCTCCAACTCAGCTCCCCCTGAGACATTTTTAGGGCCTCCTCCGGAGGCTGAGGCCCAAACAGATGTCCTTCTCGCCCCCATGTGAAAAAGTGGCATGAGGGAACACAAGAAAGAAGAAGAAAAAAGAAAAAAAAGCTTTGGGAGCCATGTGTCACGATATAGAAAATGGTTCATACATAAACAGAACATCAAAATGAGAAACCAGAAAATACACAGTTTATGGACATTGTGGAAAACTCAGCTTCTCTGCTCAACCAAGCAGGGTGAGCTTTAGAGGGCCAGAGGGTGGGTACTGACCGAGGAGATCCAGCCTGGGTACATAAAGGCACAGCTTCCCCTGGGGCACTGATGCCGTCTTGGCTGGATGGTTCCATCTACAGAGCTTTCCCATGCACTACAGGATATGGAGCAGTACCCGAGCCTCCACCTACCGGACACTGCCAGCAGGGCATCTGTAATAACCAAAGTCTCCACCACAAGTTGTCAGGTGTCACCTGGGACAAAATACTCCCAGGTGAGAGCTGCTGATCTGAAGGCTTAAGCTGAAGTAAGTTACATATGAAATGCAAGTTAGTTTTATCAGCAGGTTCTTGGGATGCTTTGAGTAAATCTGTTACCTTTTAGAAATTTCACTCTTGGGAAACTTACACCCAGAGAGGACTGAGGAATTAAGACTCCCCAGGCTTGAAAAGCTTTAAAAAAGAAATCAAACTCAAGAGTTACAGTGTTGCATCCAAGCTGTACCTCTAAACAGGATTGGGCTGAAGTCAGATATAGAAACCGACAAACCTGCCAGTGCTTCCCTGCCGGCCAGATGACTCCTGGGTGCCAGCCTTCAGGAGGCACTGCTCACCAAGATCCACCTGAGACCAGAGCAGTCCACTTCCTGTCTCTCACTAGGACATTATCACAAAGCAACTGAGTCTCAAAGATAATATGCATTGCACAAAGAGCCCCTCATCTCCTCATCAGTCCTTTAAAAAAAAAAAAAAAAAAAAGACAAGTTCTCATTCTGTAAAGTAGATTGGCCTTGACCTGGCCTCAAACTCATGACGATCCTCCTGCCTCAACCTTCTAGAGTGCTGGGGTTACAGGTGTCTGCCACCACACCCAGCTCATCAGTACCTTCTACTTAAGCAGTCAGTCCTTAGCATGGCAGATAGGCTGTGCTTACTGGGCAGGTGTGGCTCAGCTCGGCACTGGAGGTCATCTCAGAAAGAAACCTGTAGGGGGAGAGAGGAATCCAGGGATGGAAAGAGAGCAGCCCAGTACCGTTGCTTTGCTTGTGTGCCAGAGTCAAGCCCGGTTGGGGGTTGGCCTGTAGTCCTACATTCCAAGAGGCTGGCGCAAGAAGATCGCAAGTTTGAGCTGAGCCTGGGCAATTTAGGGACTTCTTTGAGGCAAGCTCTATCACTGGCCATGGAAGAGTTCCTGACTGTTTATAGGAGATAGGGAATGTCCTGTGATGATCAGCCATTCAGTTCAACTTCTTCACATTGTCTAAGGTCCTTTTCTTTGGATTTCTAGTAAGATAGCGACAGATCCCCATAGCTTCCCATTGTCTAGCAAGTGTAATCTTCTGCACTAGGATTTCAAGCTTGGCATCATCTGACTTGAGGCACCTTGGCAATCCTTTCCCCAATCCCTCCCTTTGGGAAACATAACTTTGCCTACTCACACCCCGGAATGCCCCAGCCCTGCCCCCTCAAGCCTCTCAATCTCATCCTGTGTCCACAACCTCACAATCTTTCAGTTTGGGCTCAGGCATTATCCTTTTTGTCTACCAAGACGTCTGTGATTCCCTGGCTACCACACATGCTCAAAAAATACAGTGAGTGCTGCAGAGTGCCACTCAATGGAGAGGAGGGGGCCGTCCACAGGAAGCAGCCGCTCAGCCTACCAGCACCGTGTGACCAGCTTCAGCTTGCTTAGTGCAGCCAGGCGGTTATGAGAAATGGTTGAGAGAAGGTATTTGAAAGTGTGCCGCAAGTCATTGATCACTGACAATACAGCTTATCGGAACTGTATAATCATGCCGCTTTACATTTTAGGCTCTTAAGAGATATCAAAGGAGAGGAAAGTTGGGTCTATGGTTATCATCTGCAGATCAAGGTTCAGTGTTCTCAGTGCAAATCACACAGTTCTCATGTGAAAAGAACTCATAAATAAAGACCCCAACATCAAAGATCATGTTTGATGGAATGTGCAAACTGAGTTTTTATTCAGGAACACTACAGTGAGCTCAGAATTCTATAAGGGATAATTAAAGTATTTAAACAATGTTGTACCTAGAAAATAATCTGAGAAATGGGCATGACAACACTTGTGTCCCACATTGGTACACCAAGTTCTGTCAAATAAAAACATTACAGTGTGTCCTCACTCACCTCATTCACCCGGGTCTGGAACCATATGACTTCTGGCTTCTGCCCTGAGGTTATAGCGACTGTGAAAGGTAAACATTTTGAGTGGATTCAGGACCCTGAGGCAGCCACAATGATGCAGCAAAAGAAATTCAGTAAAAGGGACTTCCAGAACTGCTACAGAAAGCAACAGGGATGATGGGCTAACTGCAGGGCACGCAGTGCTTTGAGGGGGATTAACGTCAGCATGGCTGTTTTTTAAACTGAAACAGAATTTTTAAAATTTAAGAATGCACTATATTTCTGACCATACCTCATAAAGGCCCTGGTTCCCTCAGTTGGGTACCTGTGTCCTTGGCCTGGAAATTTTTCCAGGAAAGCATGGAGTGCTATGCAGCTCTGTGCTCACAGCCTGCATGGGGGGTGACAAGTACAGCATCCTCTCTCCTTGTTCCCAGCCACGAAAGCATAAGTCTCCCAGGGCCTTATTTCTCTCCTAGTACTATAAAGATAAAACTGTTAAGTGGATAAGCATACATATAGATGCTTTGGCATCTTTAATACAAGTATGACCAGCTTTCCTGTTGCCAATAGGGAGTTCATGTGAGGGAGACAGAGGAGGAACAGCTCCTCGTGTGCATCTGAGCTGAGAAAGGATGTGAATGCAGGGGAGAGATTAGGAGCCCCATGTTGAGGATGAGCAGTCAGGGTTCCACCCCGGCTTTGCCCCTGCTGGCTTCATTTGGGGCCAGCTTCTCAGCCTCCCAAATATTTGTTTTCTTGTCAGTGAAGTGTGTGGTTGAGAGAACGAATCTCACAAGGCTCCGGAAGGCCAAGGGCTGTGCGCAGAGCACGTGTGAAGAGGCAGCAACTAGAGGAACACACATTCGGCCTGCACACGAAGCCATGCTCCCGCCCGCTGTCTCCCATTCATTTAGACTTGAGCATTGCGTTACCAGGTGCTTCTTTGTTTTTCCTCTCATGCTACATTCTGAAACTACAATTTCCCTAGACAGGTGACTGACAGTGTTCCTTTGTTCCTCTCTTGAAATCCCTGCTTCAAACATCTCCCGCTACACATTCCCTGCACTGCCAACTCTCCATTTTTTATTATCTCCCACTCGCCAACTTGGTCATGCACAGATACTTTTAAAGTGTATCTCCCTCCACAGGACACTGGAGAAAGTTCAGTAGAATAATATTTGTGATAAACCCTGCCTTGATGCTTGGTGCCCAAATGGTAATCCAAGATTTCTGCCCTTTATTCTGCTCTTGTTGTTGGTCAGTTCACAAACAT
Source organism: Ctenomys sociabilis (assembly GCA_004027165.1). NCBI lineage: Eukaryota > Metazoa > Chordata > Mammalia > Rodentia > Ctenomyidae > Ctenomys > Ctenomys sociabilis. Next base: position 38,299 of record PVKA01000730.1, read on the forward strand.
TATCAGATCAAATGTCCTCTAAGTTTCAGGGACTGTGCTAGGTCTAGGCATGCAGGGTGAACCAGAGAAACACATGTTTCTGTCTTTGTCCTCGTCAACTTAATTTCCTGTTCTTCAAATGGAGGGGAAAATTAAGACTGGAACCGAAATAGAGCTCTGCTTAGCCTGCTGTCTTTCCCTTTGTAACAACTGCAATGAGAGAGAGAGAGAGAGAGAGAGAGAGAGAGAGAGAGAGAGAGAGAGAGAGAGAGAGAGAGAGAGAGAGAGAGAGAAGGAAGGAAGAAGGGTAGAAGGGAAAGAAAAAAGAAAAAGAAAAGAAAAGAAAAAAACAGCACCCCTTCCTCCCAGAAGGAGCTCTTAATTACCTGCTCCATTCTCAGGGAGGTGAACATGTTCTTTCCTTTTTAATTATGTTGGCCTTATTGTTCATAAGAAAATAAAAAACAGACTCAACAGGGAGACTGCAAGAAGCGGAGGAAGCCAAACATAACTTATGCACCTTATTAAAAACAATTAGGGATTGTTTGATGAAGCAGCTTCAGCTCCAGATGGCCGGCCTCCATGCAGCCCCAGTTCAGCTTGCTTCTCACCTTCCCCCGGCCTCTTCCCAGGTTTTGCATCATCAGTTTTTCTTAAAATACAAGGACGGGATTGTCAGAGATGCTACCCCCATGCTCATACTTTTCTCGGTGGAAACCAAGTCTTTTCTGCACTGTCATTTACTGGTGCTAAGTCCTCCAGGCTTCTTCTCTGTTCCATCTTGGTCCCAGCTCTCAGGCAGCTGAGAGGAAGGTTGAGGACCCTTTGTCTCTGCAGTAATATAGGTTTGCTTGCTAGATGGCTAACACGGCCTGGGGACAACACTGATCAGCCAGCAACTTGCTGTTAGGTATTGGGACACTGCGAGGGAAGGACAAAAAATGACCACTGTGATGTCACATGGGCTACCTTCTCTGCACTCCTCTCTTCCCCAACCTCCTCCTGCTGTGGGCTCTCACAGCACATAGGTCTGGCTGTGCTCCCACTCACATGCCCTTGCTTGTGCAGGGCCCTCGTCTGGATTGCCCTTCACTGCCATGCCGGTCCAGCTAGTGGCGCTCACCTTGTAACTGCAGCTGAGCTGTCGTTTTCCTCCCCCGCACCGCATCTCATGTCCACACCCAGGTTATGCTGGCTCCTATTACAATAACCTGCTCAAGGGCCCACGTTCTTCCAGAAGGCTCCTAAAGGGCAAGAACTGAGGTGTCCATCTCCATCTCCCTTCCAATACACCATCCTGGTTACCCACTGGGAAGTGTCTTAAAAATATATCTCCTAGGGCTATGACCCTGAGAAGGTTTAGGTGAGCCCCCAGAATCTGCTGTTTAAGCGATTACCAAGACTGATATACAGGAAGGCTCAAGAGCAACCACTGTCATTACTCAATAAATGTTTGTAAAACTGGACTCATCCATACTGGAAGCAATAGTTTCTGGGTTATTTAGAAAAGGGGCATACAGATCATTTCTGACTCTGAAGAATCCACCTGTAGGAAATGTAGGAGTACTTTATTTTCCCATGTTGCTGTTTATTCTCTAAAAATGAAAAAGGAAAAAAAAATCAACATGAGTGTGAAATAGCAAAAAGTTAGTAAAAACCTAAATGTTCACCAGGAGAGGACTGGTAAAATAGATTATGATGGTACCCTGGATTCTTATCCAGCATGGAAGGGGTACTTTGCCATCAAAAAACAGGGATTTGTGCCCAGGACTTAGTGACAGGTGACAAAAAAAAAACCACAAGGCAGTGCTTGGTAGCTGTTATGAGTGAGCTGGGAAGCTCTCACCCTCACTTGGCTCCTCTGAATGACACAGCACTTGGCAACAGAGCCTTGGCTGAAGGGATGGCTTCAGGGAAAACTCCACTGGACTAGGGTGGGCCTTCTGTAAGATCTGTGCCCTTGTACAAGCACAGAATGATGCACAAGGACACCAAGAGGGTGCAACACGGCAGCTGAGACAGAGATTGGAGTGATGTGTCCCCAAATCAGAGCCCGAGGATTGCCAGCAACCAGCGGCTGCAAGGAGAGAATCAGATCCTCTGTTAGACACCCAGCATGAGCCAACCCTGCCCACAATGGGCTTTGGGTTTGTAGGCCTCACAATCGTGAGAGAACTAATTTCTGTGATTTGAAGCCACCCAGTTCAGGGTAATTTGCTATGGAAGCCCTAGAAACTGATGCAGTGACCTATCGTCTCTGGACAGTGTCTATCCATGGTTTAACTCGGAGACACTTTCTGAAAGGAGAGCCAAGAAACAGAAGCAGCATGGACTCTGGGGAGGAGAAAAGTGGCTGGCAGTGCAGGTGGAAGCAGAGATTTGTTTTCCATCACACACTATTTTGCCCCATTTGACTTTCTGCAATTAAAGTGCTTCAACAACAGATGTAAGTGGCACCCTGGGAGTCCAGAGGAGGCTAGAGGGGGCAGATGATAGGCCTGCACCTGCTCAGGAGTGCTGCACCAAGCAGGTCCCCAGAAGCATCATGCTGACATTTTGGGCTGAGGGTGCTGTGCTGTGGGAGGCTGTGCTGTGCACACCAGCATCCTTGGTCTCTAACCATCAGGAAGATCTCTTCGCCAGCTATGAGCATCAGAAATGGCTGAATGGCCCCTAGAAAGGCAAGCCTGTCTCCTGCTGTGAACCAGAGGTCTGCAAAGCAGGGTTCCCAATGCGTCTTCCCAGGAGAGTGGCATGCACATCATCCAAAGTGAGTGAGCACTACAGGGTCAGAGCATGCATTTCCACTAGGCTGCCACAGGATGACATGCACATTAACACTGGAGCGGCACCACTCTCCTTCGGAGTCTGCCTCTGCCTCTCCTAAATGCACAAATGTCTGGGGACTTGGTTATAATCATGCATCACTGGGACTCACCAAGCCTTCTATGTTGATTCTCTAGGGAAAAGGCCTGGGAAGTGATTTCTTAGTGTGCTTCTACGATCGGGAAGACTGGGGAAACGCCAGCGTTTGTTTAGCAGAACAAAATCCACGAGTTACTTTCTAGAACTGTGGAAGGGGAAAAGTATGTTGGCTCAAGAACTTGTTTCCTAATTAATCAACAAATCCTCATAGAACACTGCTTGAGGGACACCTGACTGTGAGAGACACACTCCTTACAAGGAGAATGAGTGGCTGAGAAACAGAGGTGACATTGTGTGAGCTCCCAGAACAAACTGTGCCTGAACTCTGCCTTCCCAATCAGATAAGCAAATAAGCTTGTTCATTACTTATGCCAATTTAACCTTGATGACTAATCTTTCAGCATTCAGAGTCACAAATAACAGACCACTTTTGAGGGTCACCAGGGACCATTATCATACTCATCAAGCAACTTCTAATCTTAATACAGCTTCCCATGAAGCTCTGCTCACAAGGAGACAACAGAGGCCTGAGGGAGCACTGAGTATGGTAGTTCTTATAGTGACAGAGAGAATTATGAAGAAATTGCACTCCAGCTTTCTACAGTAGCCTCTGAGGGGTTGGCTCCCGTGAATCAGGTGCCAGATTTCAATATACCTGGGCATATGTAGCAGACAAAATAGGAGACTACATTCTACAGGGAAGTCACGCTAACAGCATGCCCTAGTGCTTTCAAGTATGACTGCTTCCAACGCTGAAGTCTTAGATTGGGTACAGCACTTGTTGAGTACTTGTTCAAGCACTACAGAAATTTTAAAAATCATGAAATATTAAAGTAGCAGGGCCCAACACCCTTGCCTATCAACATATGCAATACAGCTGGACCTTTTTTTCCCTTCTCTTTCTTACAACTTCATCTCTTTACACGAAATATAAATTTCTCTCCTTTTTTGCCTTTTCCTTCTCTTTCCTATGACCGATAAAATAACGAGAGGCAATATTCCTTCTTCATGACCTCCCTCACTGAAACTACAGTTCTCAGTATGATTTTGCTTCAGGTATTGAAGTGCTCCTGAAAAATGGGTTCCTTAATCTGCTCTTCCATCATAATTCTCTCTATGTATAACTTGATGAGTAGATATAATTTCTTTCCAAAGTTTAGTTTGGAAAAACTGGCTGCTACCATGGACAACCTGTGTGGTGAGCTCGCTCATCTCAGGGCATACTCCTGATGCATGCCTGACTGACCTACCAGCTTCTTTCCACCTTTGCAACCATCACATGGAGAGCCATAGGACTATTTTTTAAAGGTTCAAACAATTTGAAGGGCAAACACACTGTGTGTAAAGAGTCTCAACCCAAAATGGGCACCCTTGAGAATTTGTCCTAACAGAGCAGTAAGATACACATGCAAAGTTCTTTAGACAAAAATACTTACAGTGTTCATAATATTGGCAAATTGCAAATAACTTCAAATAAGTTATAATGGCAAAAGATCAACTAAAAATACAATAACATGGAAAAATACTTCTAATGATGCAAACTTCTCTAGAATGTGATTAGTCACCAAACTTCTATCACACTTTGGCTGTCAAGCAGAGGCAAGCACGAGTTCATTCCTTGTGCACTGGAGGTGGGGTTGGTGGACCTAAAACAAGCAAGGCAGGTGGATAAATGTCCAACATTCCAACTTGAGAAAAAAGGGAGATGGATGGTGGGTGGATATCCATCAGCTCTCTCCTGGCCATTTTCCCAGGCGGGCTAAGTTCCTGGAATTATCACATCTGGGTGTCCCAGCAAGACACCAACCAAAGTTGTCCCCATTAATATTTAAGTTAATGGTCAGGCCCCATCAAGTAATGGCAAATAGCAGTTGCAAGGAGTCTGACCTTTCAACTGACCCACCAGGAATCCTGTCCTGTAACCCACCTGAACTTGACCAGAGTCAACGCTGTTGTGTTCTTTAAACTCTGTGGGTAAAACTGGGATAAGCACAGAAGCTACCTCAAAGATTGGACAGATAATGCACTTCCAAGAACAACAGGCACCTGCTTAGCATCTGTAAGCATTTGCTATTAGTGTTATTATCTGTGCTAGAAGTTCTCTATAGCTTTTCCTCCCTTCTTACTATGCAAAGTTGGGATTACGAAGTGAACAGCTGCATAGTGCTACTCTTCTACACATTCACACATGGCAATCTTAATGATAGATCACAATGAATAATTTGATGTTATTTAATTCTCTTTACTCTGAGCCATGGGCTGCATCAAACTCAACTCAAACAGCAATCTTGCTCTTCAAATTTCAGAGGCAAAGTCATTCATAAATAAAAAAGGCTTCTGGTTTTGTATGAATCAATTCACAAGATAAATATTTAAATAAAATGTGGCTTCAATTGTGTTCTCTGATGATAATTGCTGGCTCGCACTCTGTTTCTATACCAATGTGTTTTATTTTTCCCCCACACTGACTAATGAACAGAGCTGTCAGAAGCCCATTGCTCATGATCTAGCAAGCAACACATTAGCAGTTTCACATAAATATAAAAACTATATTTCCTGAAGCTAGGGAAATATATACGTAACACCCAAAATCTCTAAAATATTCCATTTCTATCAACAGATTAAAAAAACTACCATCCTGGGTGATAAATACATTAGCTAAGTAACTGACACTTGCTTAACACAGCAATCAGCCCTGCATCACCCCAGCTGTCAATAAATAAAAGCTAATCCAAAGAACAAACCCCTTTGTGCACAGACATCCTCTGCTTTTGAAGAATCTACAAAATTCTACATCTGAGGATGTAACAACAGAGAGCATATTTATGCAATTTGAGGATATTTACAATCCCTACATTGTACAAAATCACATACTCTGGAATTTGTGCTCCATTCAAAGTGGGAAGAATCCAGGATTTTCTACCTTTAAGACTCAGGATCCTTTTAAATGTCATTTCATTCATATTCTTCATATCTTCAGGGCTGTTCTGTTCCAATTTTACAGTTTATTCACTTCATGAAAACGTATCGAGTCATTATCATGCACCTGGCACTGCTGGGGAAGATGAAGTCCAGGAAGAAAACTTGCAGGCAGGCTCCAACAGTCATCAAAAGAGCGGAGATGAGAGGTCACTGCTCCCAAACTGCTGCACTCACTAGAAGCACTGTAAACTCTCAAATGGGTCTAAGACAAATATTCACATAAAATATGTTTTCAATCGTGTACTTCAATGATAATGACTGGCTCACCCCCTGTAATCATAGCAATGTGTTTTATCTCCTTGTCTTTTGCTGACCAATTGATTTAGGATTTGGAAGGTAGAAATTTGTGAACTTTGGTGATAAAAGAGGAGCTCTAACTGCTTTAGGTCATCAATCCTTTACATTTCCCTCACTTCCAGCGTCTTTCTCAGCTCTCCCAAACATGCCCAGCGTAGGCTGGTGGAGGTTGCCAGGCTTCGTTAGACCCCACTGTAATTCTACCACAGGAAGGCTCAGGACTCAAGACAAATATCCTCGGGGGGGGGGGGTGTGAATCCCCAGCAACTCCTGAAGTCCCTACCTAGATTCTTCTGATTGCAGCAGCAGCCAGGCCTGATTCCAGTTTTGTCTAGTCCACCCTCATTGACCCACACAAGTCAATAGCACGCTTGCTAGGTATCTTAGTTATTTCTTCTCACTGCTGGGATAATGTACTCAATACCTTCTACTTATAAGAGGGGAGGCCTGTTTTGGTTCACAGTCTGTAGTGATCTCAGTACATAGCAGGCTGGCTCTGAGGCAAGACAGCATGGTAGAAGCCCATGGCAGAGAACTGCTGAGGAGATCTTCCTATAACATGGCAGCCTCTGGAATCAGAGAGAGAGATTAAGGAAAGAGTGGGGAGGGAAACACATCCTTTCAGGTCGTGCCTTCACTGACTGCCTCTTTTAACCAGACCCTACCTCCTTAGAGCAAGCCAGTGACAAGCCCAGGAATTCTTCCCAAAGCCCCACCTGTAAGTGTAAGAGTCTCCTAGCAGACATCTACATGTAAACAATAGGTAAAATCCAAGAGTAAGAAAACAATAATAATGTAAACTGCAGAGAAAAAGTTAGACAGGGATTCTCCCAAGTTCTTTTCTCTCTGATTTCTGATTCTTGGCAGTTTAGATTTTTTGTCAGAAATATTCACTTTCTACCCCATCACCTCCTTTCCTACCTCTTGATTTTGAACATGCCCATGAGATCTGATTTTACTGACTGGTTGCTAACAGGTGTGCATGACCAAATATTTAAAAACTGTTTATGAGACTGGGCATGCTCTCTGTGCTTCAGGTAGGCCTATTAGTCCCAGAAGGAAGGTGAGAGACAAATGGAGCCCAGCCCAACCGATATATCCAGGTCCAGTCTCAAGCACTGAATCCCTCGCTACCTTGCAGGTGTGTGAACTGAAGGAATGCCTTAGTATTTTTTTCACAAATTTTATTTTGTGCCCTTGCACTGAACCATATCCTCAGCCTCTTCTTATTTCTTATTTTGAGGAAGAATTTTGCTAAATTGCTCAGGCTGGGTTCTACCTCCCCCTCTAAGAGTTCTAAGATTATAGGCATGTACTACCATGCCTGGTGAGAAAACTTTCAAGAGGGAAGAAGACAGGGTAGTAAAATAAGAAAAAGAGACAGGCAATTTCAAGTAAAACAGTTAGAGAAGACCTCTCCAAGAAGGTGGCATTTGAGCCTGGAGAATTAGTTCAGCAAATGAAGTTCTAGGGGTGGAGGAAGAGTACAGACTGAAGCCAAGTGTCCCTGGACAGGGAAGGAAGTCAGAGCAGAGCAGCACAGGACAGAGTATGTGAAGAAGACTGTCGGGCACAGGACAGAGGTGGGCTGGGGCCAGATTGTGTGGGCCTTCTGGGTTGTCGTTAAGCGTTTGGATTTAAAGCATCATGAAAAGCCATTTAAACGATTTAAATAAGAGTGTAACATTATGTCCTTTGGATTTTGAAAACTCACGCTTAATGAGTTTCAAACTCCACTCATGATGTGTGAAGATCATTTGAAACCTGCAGGAGTGGGAAGTTAGAGGCTGTTCCGTTCTTCCTCTCTTGGTCCTGACTCTCCTTGCATCTTACCCATACTATTACAAGTCTTCAACTTTCCCCTCCAACGTGCACAGGTTGTAGGCAAAACACAATAAGTGGGATCTGTTTTCTTTAAGAACTTGTAACTTACTTCTAGATACAGAAAAGCAGGAGGAAATGATAAATCTGTACATTGCTTTGGAGGCTGATGTGGTATGCAGTGGAAAGACCTGGCACTCAACCCAGAGGAGACCAGGAGGACTCTGAGGGAGGCTTACCTCAGCTGATGCCCAGGGCAGAGCAGGGTCTTGCCTGCTACCTCAGTTCATGCACAAAAGCCAAAGGAGAAAGAGGATGGTGTGTTTGAGAAATGGAAATATCAGATCTCACCAAAGCACAGAAGACAAGGAGAGGTGGGGAGGGTGGGCGATGAAGCAGAAGTGATTGGAGCATAGAGAATCAACCAGTGAAAGAGTGAGTGAAGGGACAATTGGACACATGAGCCAAAAGAAAAAATTCTATTATAATTTTTTACTCCTTTCAGATTGTCACTCAAAGGCTCCACAGAAGGCTACAACTTAAGTAAAGTCAGCACAGGAAACATCTAGGACTCCTACAACAGGACAAGCAGTTTTTAACTAAGTAGTGCCAATGAAGAGATCTGAAGCTATGGCTCCTGGCCCAGAAGATCTTCAGAAGACAGTGACATCTGCATGACCATGAAAAACTCTATGGCACTTAATGGCCATAAATAGAATTGAGGTATAAATAAAGTGAACATGTAATGTGAGTTAAGCCTATGGATCTGATTTCTGAACACAGCCTCAGCCTCTCTCCGCCATATAGAAATGGGAAAAGCCATTTTAAGTAAAGTGATCAGAGAAGACCTCTCCAAGCAGGTGACATCTGAACCTGGAGAATTAGCTGAGCATATGCAGTTCTAGGGGTGGAGGAAGAATATTGGGAACTGCACAGACCAAGGATATATATGTGAGTGTGGCGCGTGTGCATGTGTGTGTGTGAGTGTGTGCATGTGTGTGTGAGAGAGACAGAGAGAGGGAGAGACAGATAGAGAGAGACAGAGAGAGGGAAAGAGGGAGAAAAATCTGGGCAACCTGTGGTGGTAAATATCCACAACTGTAGCACTTGAATAGCTGAAGAAGGACTGTAAACTTGAGCCCAGCAAGGGGCTACACAGCTAGTTAAAGGTCAACCATGGAGCACATGTTAAGACACTATTTCAAAAACATACCTGTATCTGTATCTGCATCTATATCTGTGTGTGTGTCTGTGAATCTGTATCTATCTATCTATTTGTCTATCTATCTATCTATATCTGTTATGTGGCCCTAATCCTACCTTTGGTCAACAGAAAGAGGAAAAATCCTGTACTCTACCATGCCACTTTCCAAAGCAAATTTCTCCCGCATATTGCCCGATATTCTTCCCTCTATACTTTTGCTTTCAGATATGGTACCCATATGTGGTTATGAAGTCCTTGAAAAATGTGAGTAGTTTGCATTAAGATTTGCTATAAATGTAAAATGTACACGACTCCAAAGACTTTGTAAATAAGAAAGAATGTAATCCATCTCATTAATTTCTTATAATGATTACATGTTGAAATGATAATATGCTAAATATATTAGGTTAAATAAAATACATTATTAAAATTAATTTTACCCATTTCTTTTGGCTTTTTAATTTTTTTATCATTTTGAATTAAATTAATTTTGCCATCCTGGGGACTGAATCTAGGACCTGGTATATGATAGGTAAGTTTCCTATAATCTTTTTGTTTTTTGGAATGTGGTCATTAGGAAATTTAACCCTGCGATGGAACTTGCATTTGTGACTTGTATGGTAAAAACAATAGAACTATTATTTTTTAAAATATGAATTTGCTTCAACATGATTGATGCATTGCGAGATGATTTGTGCATAACACAAATGTTGTATTTGCTTAAGTCTGTAAAAGCACTGGGTGAGCACAGAAATCTGCATTCAGCAAGATGTTCCCTGTGGGAACAAATAACTTTCCACCACACACACACACACACACACACACACACACACACACACACACACCACCACCACCACCACCACCACCACCACCACACAAGAATCCACGAGCTGCCTTAGTCTCCCAATTGCCATGTACCACGCCCACATTTGCTATCACCAGCTCCTGCCCAGCTCCAAATAACTCCTTCTACCTCCTCACATGCATGAGCAGCATCCTTTCTAAGGATTCTTCTGCAAAAAAAAAGCAGTTATTTTCCAAAATACATCACTACTGTCACTCATCTACACTAAGTACTTCCTAGCCACTTAAACTGTGTGCTTTTTTCCTTCTTTTTTTGAGGTAAGGGATTGAGCCTAGAGTCTTTGCACTTAGCTACATCCTCAGATTATTTTACTTTTTGGAAACAAGGTCTTGCTAAATTGCCCAGGTTGAACTTGAACTTCCAATCCTTCTGACTCCACTTCTCATAGTGCTAGGACAACAGACACCTACTACCACATCAGCTTCCTATCTTCTTTTTTCTTTCGTGTGGAACCAGGGATTGAACTCAGGCCCTTGCACTTGCCAGGGAAGAGTTTATTCCACTGAGCCATCTCTCCTACCCCTTCCTATCTTTTTTTAATGTGACCCTGACAGTGTTTCTGTATTGTGACCCTAACTCACTTTCTGCATAAACCCTTTAGTTTTATCTTCCTGAGATTTTGGGATCATGGTTTTCTGGAGAAACACTATGGCTGTGTTTCTATTGGACAGAGTGAGCTATGCTACAAAGCCTCAGTTCCCAGCAAACTGTGGCACCTCAAGCCTACACTTTAGCTACCTGCTTCCTAGGATGCTAAGTCTTCCTTTAAAATGATCTCAAAAAAAAAGAACAAAGGTACATTTCCAAGGTACTGAGAGGCTACAAGCCATCTAAACTGTATGAATAGAGCTGATGATCTCTTGCATTTAATCATGTTACTGTGGAAACTGCAGGAAGCCTGATGACAAGGGTTAGGCACCTAATGTCAGTGCCAGGGAAGTGAAATTAAGAAGTTCTACTGCTTTGAGCAAAATGTGTTTGGTTTAGGGGAAGATAGACAGTATGACAATTTAGAAAGGCTCTTCCTTCTATCCCATGGGCCACAGTTCCTACACTGTCACTGGAGAAGGGCAGGAGCCTAGGATTCTTCCTTCAGAGAGATGGTGCTGTTTTCCTTTCCAAGCCAAGCCTCCTCTGCAGCAGTCAGAAGGGACCCTGGGGGCTTGATTGGAAAACCAGTGTAGAATGCGGACTCACTTAAACGCAGACACTTCCTTAAAAGCATTTGGTTCGATGTGAATGTAAGTCATTTTGATTACTCAATTTCTATATTTATTAGGAATGATAAACCAAAGTACTTGAAAATAATTTCAGTGGCGATGAACTGTGGCACTCGATCAATGGGGGACATGGCAGTCAATTACCCTTTCACTTTATTTTGGTCCTCAGCAATCAGTTTGGATCAATACTCTCAATCTCGATTGATAGCAGAGCTCAAATCACAAATAATTTTTGTAAGTAGGCTGTCACAGTGTGCACACAGCTCGAGCAGGTCCAGGCCATCCCCTGCACTTCCACATGGATGGCTAGGGGACGGCTAGGGCCCGACATGAGATGCTGCACTGTAGTGCCAGTGTGCAAACAGCCACTCGGGCCCAAGGAGAAAACTGCCTCACTACAGCCCAGTCTGTTGTATTTTACAGGTTGAAATCATCTTGAGAAAGAAACTTGGTGAAATCAAGTAATTGACAAAAAGAAATAGAAAGTAAAACATGAAAAACTCAACCAGGACAAATAAGCAAAGAACTATAACTTGGTAACAGAGACTCATATTTCCTGAACATGCTTTAAAAATTGAGGAAGCAATTTTTCTGAAAGGGGCAGACACACGAAGATTTACTTAACTCTTCCCCTCCATATCTTCTTTGGAGTGGCAGAAAGATTCCTGAATTGCAAGCAATATGTCCCCATGCCCAGGGTAAAGCACACCCTTTTGCACCTTCGCCAGGTGAAGTGAGCACTCATGAAACAAGCAGGCTAGATTAGACTGCTGGTTTGCAAACTACATCCTTGGGGAACTCAGACATTTAAGGAAAGAGGGGAGAGACCTTAGAAAAAGAAGAAGGAAGGAAAGGATGAGGTGAAGGCCCAGGCACTCCTTGTTCAGTGTACACAAGAGCTGCTCTGCTTGTTTATTCTTGTTTGGCACAATTGGCCTTCTGCAAAATTCTGAGAGAGCAGCCTCATCGGTACCTAATACTTGGAAGGCTGTTCCTAGACTGCATGTGTTGTGCAGCATGACTTTCATCTTCTGACTGAGTGACGTTGGGTGAGCTACTCAACTTGCTGCCTCAGTTTCCACAAGTGAGACAGTGACAGAAACTACACTGTGGTTGGGTAGGATGGTTCTGAAGACTACAAATACACAGATATTTGGAGGTGACATAGAACAGTGCCTAGGACAGGATAAGGAGTATACAGAAGATTTATTAATTACACAGAGCTGTATGTTTCCTTTGATAAAGCTTTTCAGACTAAAGCTAAACTAGGGGTCTCTCAGCTTTTTGTGACCTCATATCCTTATCAGAAAAGAAGTTCTGAGCGTGTGACCCCCATGTGTGCACAGCTGCACTCGCACATGTGCTGCCACTCTGTACATCATCTGTACTTCACGGCACACCAACAACACCATTGTAGACATGAGCAGGGAACAAAGTTAGGCCAACTGTTGGGTCCCTCCTTGAGCCATGGGCTCTTGGAACTCAGCACCTGACCAAGCCCTAGCAAGGCATCGCTAGAAGACTGTGCCAAACCAATGCAAAGAGACCCTCGACTATATCCATTTCCATTCATGATGTAATGCTTTGGCCATCCACAAGAATAGAGTAAGTACATGCTGTATGACTTAGGGGCAGCAAAGAGAATAGATGAAATCTATCACCATAAAGAACAGCCAGAAGCTGTCATGAACAACAGTGACTAAAAGCCTGGCCACAGTCTCACCAAGACAGCCTATTCCAGAATGCAATGTCACATAGGAAAGGGAAGATGTGCAGGAAGACAGGGATGGTCATTTATGTTAGCAATACCAGCTTTCTAGGTCAGGAAACCAGGCCCTGCACCACACTCAGTAGATTTACCATTCATGACAGAGGGCTCTGGAAAGCCTGTCGTGGGCAGGATCATGCAGCCAGTGTGGGGTACATGAATTCTGTGGAATTAATGTAAGATCAGAAAAGTCTCATGGAAGCCTGCCACATGCCACAAAGGAGGGAAGAGGGGATCCTACAATTATTGACAAAGCTTCCCATAGAAACAAAACATAATTTCTTTTAAATTATGACAAATATCTGAGCCACACTCTTCTACATATGTTCTTACAGGCTGGTGCTTCTCTGAGGAAGTATGTGGCTGTGGCATAAATTTTCTGGGTTCTTGTCTGGGCTCTCACCTTTGTCCTTCCTGCCCACCTCATCCAGAGCAATGTCCAAGCGGCCATGTTGCTTCTCCACCCTAGCGCTCTAACTGCAGCTCATCAGACTTAATCACTAGATAACTGAAGAGTGAAGGGACAGTGTACCTGGGGTGAGGTATGCTCTGAAACTTCTCTCGCCCAGATTTAGAGAAGCACTCTTACTTTGTGCCGTCAGTCCTAGAAATTCCATTGTGGACTCAATGCATCGACTGTTGATTTTCTATTTATGCCATCTACTCCCCTGACACTTTCATTTCATTCTTCGTATCTGGCAAGGGAAAAAGAAACTCGGGGAAGGTGCATTTCCCCTTTAAATACCATGAAAGTTATGAATATATCTTTCCCAAACTGCCAAAATAATTGTTTCATTTACAGAACTGAAATTCTCTAGGGAGCGTCCCAGTGATGTTCTAAATTGCTAACATCAGATATGCAGAAAACAAATATGGAGCAATCCATATGCTCCCAATCCTGATTTTAGCATCTCAGCTCAACAAAAACTTACATTTCAATCACTTCAGTCAGTTTTGTATTATGAGGATGTGCAGGATTAAGGCTGGACCGAAGCCACAGCCGGGAACCTTCTGCAGAGGAGAATTCTGTCTGTACAGCCGGAGGCCTGGTATAAGCTGCCACATAGAGAATTCATTTTAAATTAACACTTACAGGCTGCAGATCTCCAGTCCAAGGGGAAACCTGAGAAGGCACCACTTGGTGATTGCAGAAGGGGAAGTTGCCAAATTTTTCCCTCTTCTATTTTATTACCATTCAAAACGTCTTGTGACTGGAGGGGGTGAGCAGGGTTGTGGCACAGCCAAGAGCCTTCCACTTCTCAGGCTCCATTATGAAAACAAGATGTGAGAGCAAGAAGCGCAGACCGGGACCTGGGCTCGACAGATGACAGCCAATATCCACGTGACACGCTCTCAACACCTTGTGCTTTAACTCACTTACTCTTCAAAACGATCCCATCACTGGGTATCATTATTATCCCCACTTTACAGATGAGGGAACTAAGGCTGAGAAAGACGAGGGAAAGTAGGGGTAGCAAAGCAACTGATCCTTTCTTGCTACGAGCCACCCTTCTTCTAACCTTGGCCTGGTTTCCTCAGGAGAGCTCCCTTCCCCTCTGCCCATTGCTCTGGTAGAACAAGGGCCTTAACTTACTCTCTTGGACAAGAAGTTCCTACCTAATTCAGTGCTTTGTGGGATGGTGATGCCAGGCACTATTTTTGTTTTGTTTTATTTTTTATCCTAAGACCTAGCACATGGCACAAAATAGGAGTGTAATGAATATTTGAAGGACAAGCAAATGAGCATAGCACATAGGTGTGATGTACTGGGGTCACACGGCCTATTACCTATGTGCTCAGCGGTGCCCTGATTGGCCAAGCATGGGTCATGTGCTTGCCCTAGATGGATGGTGAGTGATTCTAGAATATGAATGCGCTGTAAGAGGCACACAGGTTTTCTAGCACTGATATGGCCTCATCACCACACTGCCTCTGTTCTGGACCTTGCTTCCAGTACTTCCTAGGCCCAGGAGTTCCCCTTTCCCTTCAGTCAGCTGAGCTCTCCCTTTTCTCTCTCACATACACCTGTTTTGCCTAACTGAGCCAGAACTGGTTTCTGTCATGCTTCATTCTAACTGGAATATTTGGCCATTTATGACATGGCTACACTCAGAAATTTTAATTAGAAGGGTACAAAAGCAGCACTAGGGCCCAGGATGTAAAAGTAGGCATGGTTACTTGCGTGGAGTATTCATTTATCAAGACTCATTGTTCACTGAGTGCTTCCAAGAATCTGAGAGTCTGAGATCCTTTCCTTAAGATCAGTGATGGCAAACCCTTTAGTTTTCAGTGACACAAACAGCCTGCTATGGCATGCTGCCATACATTTTCCACTACTGCCATAGATGTTCATTTTTAGTTATAATAATAGACATGAGTAACATAGTACTATTGGACCCACTTTGCAGATGAGAAAACTAAGGCTCACAGAGGTTAACTAATTTATCCAGGCATACAAACATTGTCAGTAGCATAGTTAGGATTGAAAATCATGTCTTTCTGAGATAAAAGTAAGTGCTCTTACCATTGAATCACACAGCCCTAAGGGACCCAAGGGCTCAGATCATTGGGCATGAGGTCTTAAATAAAAGGACAGAGAAGTAGTGAATGCAATCTGAGTTCATTGTGGGGTTAACTAGCTCAAGGCATGGGTACAGCAGGCCAATGAAGTCACTGTGCACTACACAATTCAATACTTTGTGAATATTGCAATATTTAAGGGAAATTGTATCTAAGTAAATATGGGCTCTAGGAATTGGCTGAACCTGTCACATTTCCCTTGCTTCCCTGCTCCAAGTGCCCCTAATCTCCAGCCATGATGGCCTATCATGCACATAGTCTATCATGCATATGCCTGTCATGTACATAGCCTGTCATAGTTTTCTGAACTCTCTGTCCTAAGGACAGCTCTCTCCTGTTCCACACCCCATAAGAGTCCATTCACACATAACTAAAAACTCACCACAATTCATCAAGACCAGTAAAAAATGCTTAAGTTAAAGAGCAGTGCATGACATCTCACAGGCCAGTACATACTTTCTTCCTTGATACTGTATTTCAGGGATGTCTGCCCTTCACCTCTATTTCATCCTTTGCTTCCCCTTTGAATAAACCCCTCCTGGCTGTTGGTTCATATGGTTGAGGAGGGCTGACCTTAATTCTTCTTTTATGCAAGAGAAGCATTTGATTCAGCTCTGCCAAACAGATCTGTCTTATAGGTTCCGCAGCTTTAGCTTTTCATTCATATTTGTCACCCAAATGTTTTCATGTGACTCAAGACCTGAGAATTTTTCTAGGCCAATGATAAATGAGGTTGTCCTTCCTTTAAGACAAAAGTTCCCTTTTGTCTTAAACAAGTTGAGTTGCACATCCAACTCTCCTAATGAAAAGGGAACATTATCTCAGTCAACATTTTTTGGAACGCATTTACCTACCCTGAATGCTCCACTTTCTTTTTAACAAATCCTAATCAAGTTACCTAAGGCTTACCAATTGGTTGTCCTTTTCCCTTAATGTCCCCATGCTAATTTGCTCAGAAATTAAATGTTTCAATGTAAGAAATGGAAAAACAATTCATTCTCAAATAAGAATCTATTAGATAATTCTTTACAATCATCCCAATTAATGTGTTACAAGAGATATTTAGGAGGAAATAACTATGTGTTCTGCACATTATGCAATATTTATTGAAAACCTACCAAGTTTCCCCAGGCTGCTGGGTAAAAGATAGTAGCTAGCTCCAGAAAAATAACTCCTGCCCTCATGGAATTTATATCCTAAGCAGATGAGAAGACAGCACATAAATATGCCTATAAATAAGTAAAGAGGACAAAGCAGGAGCAGGGTGCAGGAGGTGATGCTGAGGTAAGTGGGTAGCCAGGTGTCTTAGTTACTCTTTTCTCGTTGCTGGGACAAATACCCAACACCCAAAATGAAGGAAGGAAGGGTTTATTTAGCTCACAGTAACTGGAGGTTTCAGTCCATACTCAGCTGGCTCCAAGGCAGAGGGGCACACGGCAGAGAGCAGCAGTTCATGGTGGCAGAACAGCAACAATGCAACAAAGAGCAATGGCTACAGAAAGGATGTCTCTTTCTTATATTACATACAGGCTCTCTGCCCCAGGGTGGGATATAGTACTCACACTCATAATCCCAGCAGTACTAAGACCCATAATCCTGGCCTTGAATCACACATAATCCCAGTGGATCATGAGTTAATCGCAAATTCTGGAAGTCCCCACCCCATGACTACATAAAGCTTTGGGGGGACAACTAGACATGAACTATAACACCAGGACTCCTGGAGAGGGTAGTGTCTGAGCTGATGCTGGTGCTCGCAGGGGATGAGGCTCCTAGACAATGGGGGTAGAGAGAGGACCTGGGGCTGGCATGTGCTTGGCATGCTCTGGGAACGCCATGGGGCCCCGTGTAGTTGGAAAAGAATGAGTGAAGGAACAGAGATGGAAGATAAGTACAAAGGGTAGCCCAAAGTGATGTTGTCAGGGGTTTTCTGGGCCCAGAAGGACTTTGGGTTTGAAGCTATATGGGGTGAGGCAGCATGGACAGAACTGCAAGATCAGTGTTAAAGGATCACCCCAGTGGACTAGCACAAGGGCACAGCAGACCAGGAAGGGAAGATGCACTGGCCCCAGGGGTTGAGGCAAAGACAAGAAGCTGGCGCATTCTGAATGCATCCTGAAGGTAGATGCACAGGTTTAGAGTTGGATGTTGAATAGCGAAAAAGAAAAGAATCAAGGATGATGACAAGGTCAAGAGTCTAATTTAAGCCTAAAGATGAAAAAAGATGCCATTCACTGAAACATGGACAATGATACGAAGACCAGGTCTAGGGTCAAGAATACACTGATGTGGACATCTACTTTGTAAAATTGTGGTAAAATTTATGAGGCATGCTCAAACAATATATTGAATGTGTAATGTTTTTAATTACAGTAAAATATACACTACTATTAATCCCATCAAAATATTCCCTCTTCCTTCACCCACATTGATCCCATCATCCTTGCCACTTTCTAAGGCAGTTCCGAAAGCCCACAGTTATGCCATTTTCAGTGACTGTTGTTGGGGCCTTGGTGCCCTGAACACATTTAGTCTTTGACTCTGGGTAAGAGCCAGGTACCATAGTGCCAGGTCCCAAGGATGAGGACACACTGGGATGGCTTATCTGGCACAAATTGCCATAAATGCTTAAAATCGACTCAGAACATGGAGAAAAACACTCCTAAAAGATGACTTCCAGAAGTGCTTCAGAAAGTAAGCCAGGGGGCCAGAGAGATGGCTCAGTGGAATAAGTGCTTCCTTGGCAAGCACAAAGACCTGAGTTCAATCCCCTGTACCACCAAAAACAAAGCAAAACGAAACAGAAAGTAAGCCAGAAGGATGGGACAAGTGTTCAAGGGCAGGGAGGGTATTTCTAGGGAGATGAAGGGCCATGTACATTCTATGTATGTTCATTTTTACTTATACATTCACTGTATGTTTATCATGTCTCATATACAACATAAAACTTACCACTTAAACCACAGTGAAGTGTATAAGTGAGTGTAGTTCAGCGTAGTCACAGTATTGTGACCATCACCGCATCCTCTTCCCACAGATAGGTCTTATGCCCACTGAACACCGGATCCCCATTGTTCTCTCTCCCTCAGTCCCCTGGTAGTTTCTGTTTTGCCACCTGTCTCTGCTGGCCACGTAAGCTTCAGATACCTAGCACATATCCAAGGGAATTATGAAAGGCACTTAGCACCTCTGATTCTGGAGATACAGGGATTGGAGGGAATGAAGCAGGAAGCATCAGCATGTGCAGCGTGCATCCGCAGTTCCTACTCCTGCAGGGAATGCCTGGCTTCTGTTTCTCTTGCTCCTGTGCTGTCCCCAGAATGCACATGGTACCAGACACAGTACAGTGCATAGAGTAATGCCCCAGCAAACATTTGTTCTATCCAGCAACTCAACTCTAGCCCTCCTGTTTGTGGGAAGAGCCATTTTCTGAATAAGAATTGTAAACAGTATAGCCCTTCAAAGTAAGTAGTTCTTTTTTTTCTGAAAATGAAAGTCTGAACAAACTTGAAAATACACCAGTGCTTCTTTTGAGTTTGCAGAAATAATGCCAGTCTTGAGATCTCTTTGGATACTGACTGTGCCAAAGCCCAGCACCACCTGACACCGTGCTGCGGTACATAAACAGAGTGGGAGTGACATGACCAGATGTGGTATGTCACAGTGAGGATCAATCAGCCTGAAAGACAGGAGAAGAGGTTCTGTCTAAAGCCGGGCATTCAGAGTGTGCTTCGGAATTGCCAACTTCTATTCAAATTACTCTGGTGGCATCTGAAGAAAAAATGTGGTCGTGCAAGGAGGTAAAGTTATGGCTACCACGATGAGATTCAGACAGCAATGTATCATCGGCTGACAAATGTTTTTTTACACAGAATAATCTTCAAGAACCAGATCTTGATAATCTCAGTTGCAAGCAAGTATTTAGGAGCGGCTGGTCCTAACTGGGCAGCCATCCTCTGGCATATCTAATGCATAATTCAAGTGTAGAGATAGAGAAATTTATCTCTGGGTGATAACAGGGGAATCAGCATTTCCAGCCACCAGCGACAAATTTGGGGATCTAGGTAAGGAAAGATGTCAAAGACTGTCTCAGCTGTATATTATGTTCATCTCTCTCTCTCTCTCTCTCTCTCTCTCTCTCTGTCTCTCTCTCTCTCTCTCTCTCTCTCTCTTTCTCTCTCTCCCTGTCTCTGTCTGTCTCTATTTACTGAGGACTGAACAAATGACCCTCTTGTTAAACTACATTTCCAGCTATTTTCTGCCTCACTAAATTCCTCAGGCTAGATTTGAACTTCCAATTCTTCTGCCTCCAGTCTGCAAGAGTTCTGGGATGATAGACATAGAATCCATTTCTTTCCTTTTTTCAAAAAATTTTTTTTTCAGTATTGGAGCACAAAACTAGGGCCTTGTGCACATTACAGAAATATTCTCTTGAAATCTGCCCCTCCCTGCTTCTGTAGTCAACTATAGGTTCTTTTTTCTTTCCACACAGGATCTCACCATATACTTCAGAATAGTCTTGAACTTAATATGTAGTCCAGGCTGGCACTGAACACATAGCAATCCTCCTGCCTCAGCCTTCCAAGTGCTGAGATTTCGTGTGTGTGTCACCACAGCTGGCCCTAAACACAGGTTTTTAATCCACTATGGCCACAGCTACAACCTTAAAGTCTAATTGATTCAGTTTCTGAAGCACAAATGTAGGTTTTAAAACTGAAAGTAGAGAGATCTAAGATAGACAAGATGTTTTTTAAATGTATTTGTTGCACTGTCTCACTATGCAACTCGGACGTGTGGCGATCCTCCTGCTTTTGGCCTCCCCAGCACTGGGATTACAGGCATGCGCCACTATGCCCAGACTCTGGGCAACTGAGCCCACCCTCAGGGCAGGGCTGGCATGGCTTGTGGTGCTTGGGATCGAACTGCAGTCCCTGAGCTTGCCTAAACTTGCCTAAGCAGGCACTTTAGTGCACCGAGCTATCTCGCTGGCCCCTACACAAGTCTTTATAGACCCCACTTTCCATATTTCATTGGGGAGTGAAACCTGTTCCCACAATCCATCACACCTTCTTACTCCATACTGGCTGTGTTAGTGGATGGAAAAGTATTTACATTTGAAGTTAACAATGGTAGAAGAAACCAAGCACTTTCGGAAAGGCATGTCAGAGTTTCCAATTACTTGGAAATTGAACTTTGAAAGCTAGGATATATCTGACTACTTTAAAAAAATTACTTATTCATTTTACAAGGCCTAATCCAACTCAATTTTTAGAGTGGAAGTATAGCTTACCTTCTCTCCAAAATGTAATCATTAGGTTTGGAACTTCCTATCACAGAAGAAGACAGAACCAGAGTTTCTCCATACTTTTCTTTCTTAAATAGTGGAAACTATATTCAGACTAGATCCCATGAAATAATATCTTAATGCAGTGCCATTCTGAGTCGCCATCCACCTCTATTAATTTATTGGGATATGTGGGCCGCTACCTGCTCCAATAATAATAGAAAAGGATCATTTTTGTTGCTATTGCATCGTGAAAATACTTACAGACAAAATTAAATGCTAAAATTCTTGCTTCTGAATGTTGGCAAAACATGAGATTTTTATTTCTAATGATAGTCAGTGAAGAAAGCTAACATGTCCCTGGTGATGTACCAATAGCATTTTTTAAACAAATTCCATTGCAAAATTGAAAGCCAGAAATCTTTTCCAGCAGACAGAATAATTTCACTTGCCCTGAGGTTTTTGAATGAACCATATATTTGATGTAAAACCATATTTCAGTAATGTGTCCAATTTTTAAAACAATTTTTAAGTTATCATGGCCCTATTAAGCACTGCTGATGGCCACTATTAGTGGAAATTTTAACCTTGATGTTTCCCACTGCCATGGCTTGGCGTTTGTCATAATCCATTATCAATTGGTGATTCCCAGTCATACAAGGTATTGTTATTTAACCAAATCAAACAGCTTTTTAGTGTTTGCTCAGGAAATAATTAATGTAATAAGAAGGCTTTAAATATATTTTAAGGCCATGAACTCTTCTCTCTTCCATTTTATTATTGGAAGTACATAGAAGACATAGCATGTTCTAGGAAGTCCAAATGGAGATGATTTAAAGCATCTACACTACATGTCACTATTCATGAACTGTTCAAACTTTAGCAACTGCATCTTGGCCTCTGGGCATTCAAGTGAGCCCTCAGTGGAGATAAAGCGGAAGAACATATTCCTTCCAGAAGATAGGAGATGGTTTTGACAAGTAGTCCAGTTATCTAGCCTATACCATGCACAAATGGGACATTATGGCCATTAATATTGAAAATATGATAGGTTAGAGTAATTGATAGCCTTAAAAGCTTGGTAATAAGATCACTTTAATTTGAAAGATAATGAGGAACTATAGGACAACCATGTAAACAACATAATCCTTGCTGGCTTTTAGGCTCTCTAATCTCTTACTGTATGGGACAGACGAAAGGGATGAAAGCCAGAAAAGGGGGACAGTGGGAACAGGAGTAAGCACTGTCACGGGGGATAAAAGAAACACAAGGGGTGATGGATTCTCTTCACCTTGTGACAAGTGGAACAAGGAAAATGTCAGCTCACAGGTGTCTGGCTTTGGCTTACTGCAGGAAGAAGGCAGTGGGGACAAGAGCTAGTGTTGATAGGGACACTACGGGGTTCTAATTTGGGGAAGCTGATTTTGAGGAGGCCGTGAAATATCCAACTAGAAGCTGGGGCTTATATCTGAGTACAAAAGACATCAGGAAAATCTAGACTGCAGAGTGGCCAAGATAGATTTGGGAGAGATCACAGAAGCAGAGGGCGGGGAAGAAGACAGCTGAGGCTAGAACTTTGCAGGAGGCAAATGGAGAGCATGGAGTGATACGTACACTGAGGAAGGAGCGGTGCAAATGACACTAGTTCATTCAGGAAGAAGGCAGGGAGAGTCCACTGGGTGTATTGATTTACTTCTGTTAGGGGAGAATAAAGGTGAAGGAGAGACTCTTCAGAGAGAGGACCAGGTGACACATGAGGGCCCTTATATGTGCGTCCCAGTAAGATCTTACTGGGATCTTACTGGGAGGGAGCAGAAGAGCAGACACCCTGCAAGGTTTGGGCGGAGTAGGGTATATCACTGCATCCAAGGCACAGCTGAAACGCCTGGCCACAGTGCCCAGGCTGAGAACAGCACCATCAGAACCAGGATGGAAATGGTACAAATGATTAGCAATAAGGGCAAAACTGTTGGGGATAGCTGAAGTATACAGATGGCCATTTCTGCTTGTATGGTTTTATATATACATTCAAAAAATGTATATATTTTGGATATATACATTCAAAAATATGTAGCTTTGAGTAACTATTGAACAGATCACAAGTTATATGTTTTATAAGAGATTTTTAAACATTCAATTTCATATATATATATATATATATATATATATATATATATATATATATATGAAAAAACTAAATATAGTTTTACTTTGATAAATGGGCATGATGTGGGGCCCTCTGCCACTTGGTAGCAACCCACAGGAAGTGCTGGGTGGTGGCTCCTTCCTTTGGGTGATGTCTCCGGGTGGCACACTCCAGGGCCCAGGCCTTTCCCATTTCCTGATTTTTACCCCCAGGTAGTCCCATTGATATTGTCCCCTCAGCTACTTTAATGCAATATGATGTCACAACCCTAGGGCTGGAAGGTCTCATTAGTAAGTGAGAAGGAAAAAGAAAAAACCGACGCACATATAAGGGCTTATGATTACAGCCTGACTTCAAAGGCTCTCATTTTTTAAATGTAATAATCCAAGGAATTTGATGTAACTTCCATATTATGGTTTCTCCAAAGTATAGACATATGTATACAACATACACAGAGATCTACAATCCATTATTTATTATTCTCAGATACAAAGGCCCTAAGGCATAAAGTCTTAGTATTAAAAATTAGCTCAATGTTGGCAAGACTCAAGTCAGCGTGGGACGCCTCCAGGAGTCTAGGGATCCCACTTTGTGCAACTGTTCAGGTGCCCAGCTGCAGAAACAGCAATGCCTCAGTTATAGGGTGCATGGCATAAGAGGTGCATACCACAGAACTTCACTAAAATCCCCCAAATTCTAAGATCTGGCCCCCACGGTTTGGATAAGAGATTAGAATCCTTAGATATTAACTATGATGTACTTAGGAACAAAGATATAAGTGTCTCCATTTAAGAAAAAGACAAAAGTACTCTGTTGGGGGAAAAGAAATCTAAAACATTTTCTCGGTAGCATTTATGAAGACTACAAGGAGTAGTGGGCGGGAGTAATCCAGCCTTCTCAAATAAGCAAGTAGTTGGAGGAACAAAGCCTGCCTGTGATTTCACAACAGATTTTTGCCAGCGGAAAGCAGAAGACACAAGTTTATTAAGAAGCAAGTTGTTTCTCTTTTTCCTGTCCTTAGACAAACCTCTTCACGCTCTTCCTGCACAGGAAAGCCGCCATCCTGCGCCTCCGTGACCTTATGAGAAGCAAGGGGTGACCAGCATTCTCAAGTCGACTTATTGGAGTCAGGTTGGCCCTTACTCCACTCCCGTTCCAGTTGGAGAAACTAGCAAGCTGTCTTCTCTGAAATCATGAAACCCCGGAAAGCTGGCCAACTTGTTCTGTGTGAGTCTGAAGTCGGGCTCCGTGGGCTTCCCCGGCCACACCAGGGTGCTCCGGCTGCTACACTAGCCCAGCCTGGACACACTTCTCACTGGCCTCTGACCAGTGCTGTCAGCTGCTCCATGTCCCCTCTACCACTGTCCCTAGGATGGAGGGGGGAAAGTCACTGCAGAAAGGAGCCTGATGCTACCGCATACAGTCTGACTCTGCAGGGGCCTCCCCTAGTCAAGGACTCAGGCTGTTTGCAGGGACACAGAACCTTTTGGAAAATGATCTCACATTTGGCCCAGTAGCACCCTATACCTCTCCTCTGAGTCTGTGGTATTGAATATGGCGGGATACCTGCTTGCTAAGCAGAGAAAAGCACATGCCTTGTTTTATGCCAAGCTAAGGAGAGTACTGCTTTGTATCACAATAGCCAAGATCTCCAAGAAACTGATTTTTTTAAAAAAAGCTTTTCTATGAAGAAGACAACATGCTGGCAGGGCTGTAGTTTTCAATTGCACCTGAAGCTAAGGAGCCCCTACAAAGGAATCTGGATGAGGCTTTTCTTTCCTTTTTCCTCTTTTAATCTCTAAGGAATTGCCACTAACTCAGGACCACATTGGTAGAGATAGCATGAGCTGAGCATTTTGCAAACAGGGCATGGGCACCAAAAAAAACCCCACCAAACCTCGTTGCATCAATATCCCAGAATATTTCTTATTCCCCAATGCCCATCTGTAAAAAGCAATGCTCACTCTGTGACAAATGAGGGGACAAATGGGCTGGCACCAGCATTCAGATTCCACCGCCAGGCCTTGCAGGGCTGGTGATCTCACTGAGACTATTTACATCCTCCTTCTGAAGCCAGGCAAAAGGAAAGCAGTGGAGGACAGGAAAGAATGTACACAAGGTCTTCACTGTGTTCTTGACACCTTGGATAGAACCAAGCACGGAGAAAAACACCTTTGCTTTTTTGGGGGGAGGGGGGCATGGGGGTGGGGTGTGCCTGTGCCTATGGTTTGATTGCACTTTTCTTATTATTATAGAACTCTTTTCTTCTGGGATATATGTAAATGCATTTTCCCTGAAAAATGCAGGACTGATTCAAGTCCAATGTGAATACAAGATGCTCTGGTTGTGTTTCCTTGTTCGTGCACCACCCTGGAAGTAAGGCTTGTGTGCTCACCTGTAATCTAGGATTCACGGTTCTTCCAGGGCTTAAGCCAGATAGTCGCCTCTGCCCATAATTTATGTTACAGTGCCATCTTATGGTAGTTTATGACTACCATTTATGGACAAAAAAATCTGGCTTTCTCATCCATGTTTTAAAGAAATAGACGGGTTGAAAAATCATCTCTAATTAATCACATCAGATAAATATGTCAAACCAGTGATCTGTAAATACAAACAGTGCTTTGATATGGTCTACCGAAGGCCAAACGCTACAGAAAGTATCTGAACAGCCACACAAACCTTATGGGCAACTGATGACTTTTCAAAAAGGCATTTATGTTCCCATTCAATCACTGCATAATCCAACATTTCAGAAGCAGCATTCTTTCTGAATGCAGTGACGTTTTTGGGAAGAGTATCAGAGGGAAAGCCTGCTCTAAGGCAGTGCTTTGTGACCCAGAATTTTCAGTTCTTGGTTCTTATCATGCATCAGTTTCTCCCTTTGCATCTCAAAAAAAAACCTGCAAAGCTCTCCGGGCCCCTAGCAGCATGACAGGAGGAAAACCAGCCCCACTTTTCAGCCCCACCATTTGCAAATGTATTTCAGGCCCAGGCTTAATTCTAGGAGAAGACTCCTTGGAGAAGCCTCCTTCCGGAAGTCTGCCTGCCAATTTCTGGAGGCTTAAAGCTTATTTCCTCTCTCTCCTCCAGGTTTCTTTCCACCCACAAAGTCAACGTGCATTGCAAAGGGGCCTGAATTTAATTCTATCACCCAAACTTGCCAGTTCTGTGGCTGTACCACAAGTCGCCCTCAGGAACACACAGGGAAAGACAATTTCCATTCCAGGTCTGTCTAGGGGTCCCGGGCAAATGAACGGAGCTCGTGAGAGGGATCACTTGCCACGCTTTTATAAAATGCCCCCTTTTCTTAAGTGGCAACTCAGTCTAATAGCTGGCACAGAGATCAACTCCCACGTTGAGAAGCCTTTCTGTAGGTACTCCAGCCTTTTCCAGACTGCCCCACCAAATGTCTTATCCCTCCTATCGGATGGAGAGGTGAGGTCCCAGGAGGACATCTTACAGTCCCCAGTCTACAGACACCTGCTCTTCTCTTTGTAAGGAAGATACAGAACACATCATGATTCATTATGAAGGCAGATAAATTAATATGCATTTAACCAGATGCAAAAGAAGAACTTTGGAACAAAGGCAGTTTAAAACAAGGCATTTGAATGTCAAATACTTCTCAGCTTCTTCCTGCCCTGTCACAATGGAAATGCTTTCCTTTTAAACTGTTCCGTTTTCTATAACTGTAAGGATTGCAATTTCAAATTAAACATCCTTAATAACCCATAGTGGGTTGTTTGTTGCTTTCTGCTGCCTTCACGCTCTTAGTGTCTCTTTCCTGCCTGCTGCCTGCCCCGCACCTCTGCTGTACTCCTGCAGTTACCTTTGCTTGCCTGTCCCCTTCCTATTAGGGGGCTGATTCCCTGCACTGAGGACATGCTCCTTGCACGCTCGCTCACCACTTTATCAGCAGGGTGTGCCTGGTGCCCACATCCCCCATCTTTGGCTCACTATGTGTTTGTAGGCCTGCTATTGTACTCCCTCCCTGCTACCCCTTCACCAGAGACTCCAACACATTCAGCTCAGTGTCTGAACCAACTGTACCCATTAGGAATTCTTAAAGTGCAGAATGACTCTCTAGAATGACTCCTTACAAGATGCGAAAGTGACGTCACAGGTTGCCTCCCCCAACCCCACCTCACTGCTGTTCGAACTTAGATTTTTCAGTTTACCACCCCAAAGATATGATTTTTCTAATATCCATTCTGCAAACTCCATCTGGGATTCCCCCAAACAAGCTGTGTCCCTCTGCCTCTCTCACAGGCAGGAATTATAAATCTTCAAAGGGAATGGGACAAGGGCAGGCCTTCCCAGCTCTGAGCCGTGAGAATTTTAATGCCTGGAAACATACAAGGAAACTGAACAGGGAAGATGAAATAAATGCCCTCCTCCAGGTGATACCTCCTCCATCCAGCCTGCTGACCCGTGCAGATCACCTCAGGAAAGACCAAGGTGCTCAAAAACCCAGAAATGAGGAACATGTATCATAATCACAGTTATCCTCCAGTGCTCACACGCTGCAGGATCACTATCCTTCCAAGCATTCGGCCTAGTGTCTTGTGTGAACAGAGAACCAGATGGGACTTTTGGGGGCTAAAATGGATACACCAATTATTTATAGATTCGGACTGAAAATCATGTGAACCGCCTTCTGTGGAGTTCCATCTTCTGAGAACAGACTTGAAATAGATATAGTTGTGGAAAGTCTTAGCATCATTTAGAATACTCCTGAACAGGATATTGTAAGTGGAAAAGGGTGAAGTTAAGCCTAAAATATTTTAGAAGCCCCTTTAGAAAGAAGGGCAGAGTTTTAGAACCCACATCTAGAAATCTCTAGAATTAGGCTAGAGGTTCAATTTTATGTTCTGTTGGTTTTAGTACCATCATCCTTAGCTTTTTTTTTTTTTGTCTTGCTAGTAAGACCAGTGAAGCAAAATGTGACTGGTTCCACATGGGGGTGTCACCAGCTTTGGAGGAGAAGAGAGTGTTGCTGGTGCTTCAATGATACACAGTCAATTAACATTTCTTTGAAGGATGAAAGAATAAAAATCAGATCTTCTGTTATTTGTGTTAAATATCTGGCTATGCATTGTTTGAGGACAGTTTCTTAAGTTTCCTGGTATACTTTTCTTTTTTTAACTTTGACACTGGATTTGGATTTTGTTTGTTTCTTTGCTTGTTTGAAGGTGAGGGTAGTGTTTCCTGCAGAATTCCTTTGTTCCCTCTCCTGTACTTCATATGCTGCTTCATTTCAACCTCAAGCAATCAAAAATCCTTTACATTTAACTGCGGAATACTAAGCTGCTTGGCAGAGGTTAGCTAGCTTATGCTGGGCTCCGCACACCACTAGCATCACAGTCCAAACCCCACTGGCCTGCTCTGCTGTGCTTTGGAATTGAGAAACGCTACCCAGTGTCACTCCTGGGAAGTCTAAGCATCAAGACGGAGGAGCTATCAGGCGAGTGGCTGAAGCTGTAGTATGTCTGCGATGCTTACTTCCTCAGAGCCAAAAAAAAAAAAAAATTTAAAAAAAGCTTTTGCTTGCAATTTTTTGACAAATTTATTTTTCTTTGACACAGTATCTTCTGGAAGACAGAGATCTGGGTCACACGGCCAACTCTCTGCAGTCTCTCCTTTCCTTGAACTGGCTCACTTGGCTATCAAGCTACCTAGACAGTTTGGAAGAAAAGGGCAATTTAGAAATGAGTTTATATTTGATCACATCTGAGTTATGATGTGAGTTCTAAAATGAGCTCCTTGTACTGATTTGTTTGGTTGATAGTCATCTGAGCATACATAATATCACTAAACATGTGGGAAATTAATAGGTCTCTCCTTGAAAAAAAAAGTCTCCCTTTAACAGAAAATGAGCTTTTTTCACATCATCTGAACTTGCCTGAAATCAAAACACAATTTTATATTATCCTGGTTCACTGCAATTCTTGGGAATGCAAGCACTTGAAAAGTTTTCTAGGTGAAAAGGAACATGGGTGCTGCTGGGTACTCACCCACTGGCAACACAAATTAACTTGGCCACCTAAAATAATTTTGGAAGCCAACAGTCTAGGCCTTTGGCTCCCTGTACTTTCAGAATGGTCCCCTGAAATAAATGAAAGTTTTAGAAATTATCATAAAGCATGATATATTCACTTTTTATGGGGGTTATTTTCCAGTCAATCATCTAAAGTTAAAGCCCTCATTTTTTTAATGTTTAGAAAGTTGAAGATGTGGAAGGACACTTTTCCTCTTATTTTTCCACTGGTACAGCATGAAGGATGTGGAAGCATGTGTGTGTGTGTGTGTGTGTGTGTGTGTGTGTGTGTGCGCGCGCGTGCGCACACACACACGCGCACGCTATGTCTATTCCTTGTACTTCAGGTGAACACCACTTCAGATCATCTTTGACAAGAGAGGGAAGGTTATCATCAGTGTGTTGAATAATGGATAGGGTCCATTGTATTCTCTTGTTTAGGAAAAAGAACCATCCTAAGAGCTTTCATTATGCTCTACGTGAAATGGAAGCTCATCAGCACTTGCTATGTTTTCCTCTCCCGAGTTGGTCTGGCCGGGTGCCTTGGGCTGCAGAGAACAGGCAGGGGTTGCCAAGCAAGGGCCGCTTGGTTCTGTGCCCACTCCTCTAGGGGATGTAAACATCCTGTCCTGGAATACTTCACCAACCTGTAGCTAGAAAACTCCCGCGCACAACGGGAAACCATGAGTCATAGCACCAGAAGGCCCTGATGGGTACTGGGAGGTCAAATGTTTAGGCTTCAGCTACTTACCCCTGCCCTACTCAGGACTGCACCAAACTCTGTGGAGGAACAATCTGTATGGGGGACAAGTGCAAGGGCAAGGCAAAGAAGTCTATGATTTATGGGGACCCCCAGGCTTATACCCAACACTGGGGGACATTTTCATGCACATACTCTCTAGTTGTGTTGGGTAGGGCTTCTCAGTGGTTAAGGCTGTGGGTCCCCATGTGAGGTACCTCTGGGGCCCCCTACACTAGAGCTGTGCTCAATATGCAGTATCTCCATTGGCCATGGCATAGGTAAAATCACCTTT
The DNA here is from genome assembly GCA_004027165.1 of Ctenomys sociabilis. NCBI lineage: Eukaryota > Metazoa > Chordata > Mammalia > Rodentia > Ctenomyidae > Ctenomys > Ctenomys sociabilis. The sequence goes on from PVKA01000730.1 coordinate 68,444, forward strand.
CCTAGCATGTAGGCAGAAGCAGGTGCTATAGCAGTCCTGAGGGTAAGCCTCTCACAGCCCTGACTGAATCAGCTCCTTCCTGGGGATCCACTCTATTCTCAGAGCCATCCTATCAGCCAGAAACAATGGGGCCTGAAGGGCATCCTATCAGCCTGAAGGGCCCTGTCACCAACAGGTCTCCACATGATACTAGTGGCTCCACAGAGCTCTCAAGCCCACCCTGCTGTAGGTAACTGAAATTATGTTCCTTAGTAAGGTGGGGAAAGCTAGGCTAAACAGCAGAGGTGAAGCTATGATATAGAACCTGATACACGTCTACAAACCTTGGACACACAAGCTCATGTTTTAACCAGGATACATCAATCCAAGAATAATAAGCATTCATAAAGTGATTCCCTAGGGCACACCACTGCTTCAAATAGGGTTCAGATGTCTGTTCTTGAAGGCTGCCCTTTTAATTATGTTATCAAACTTACTGTGTGTATGGAAATTATTTTTGTCAATTCCGGACTGGTCTCAGCAGCAGGATTGAGTCTGGCAGGGGGAGGGCTAGCCTTCCTAAGTGTAAGTGGGTCTGTGGGTCTGCAAGAACGCTGAGGGTAGAAGAAGATTCATGAAAAGACCCAACACTTCATGTCATATTGCCAGCAACGTTCTCTCTTTTAAAGCTTTTATCAAGGAAGAATAATACTGCCAGCATATATGAGAAACAGTAAAGCCCAACCTTTAGAAATGGGATTCTCAAGTTGCGGCCATTACAAAGATCCTATGTCCTCCTGGTCTGCAAAACAAACAGTCTTCTGCTGCTTTCTGATCAGTGATTAGGAACTGAACATGAAAAAGTCACCTGAGAGAGAGAAGTGATTCTGTGGGAAGCAAATTTTGTTAAGGGAAATGAGAAGAGATAGGAACCCTACTAGGAGGAGCAAGTGTGTAGACTATCCCGAAAGTAATCTAAGACACTGCTGTTTGACGTATAGCTCATCGATCCACAACAACATCACCTAAACACTGCCAGAAATCAGAATCTGAGGCCACCTGGTCCTAAGCACCAGTATCTGTATTTTAATCAGATGCCCAGGCAATTTGTCTGCACATGGCCGCTGGAGAAGCTCCAGCGTTGGGGGCTAGACTCCACTCACACTCGCTGAGCAGGAGTTAATGGGGGGTGATGTGAGCAGAAAAATGAAGTCGAAAAAGATGGGAAGGTGCCCAAGTGTTTGCCTAGGAGGTTACCCTGTCTGAATAGGCTAGAGGAAAAAACCTGCTCCTGCATGAGGAGCAGGCTGGGTCTGCAGCTGCGCATGGTATGACAGCCAGCTGTGTGTAAAAAGCGAAGCTGGAAAAAAAAATAGAAAGAAAGAAAGCAAAGACACACCACAGCAGTGCAGAATGGATGTGGAGGCTTGGAGCGGCCAGGTGTTTAAGCAGGAAAGCCAGTCTCAAAGATCAAAGGCAAGTGTAAAAGAGAACATCTTGCTCACCAAATCCAGGCCCTCTGAGCAGGGAGAGGGCACCGTATGAACAGACCAGATGCTGTAGCCCAGGGATCGTGCTCGCCCCAAAGGTCCACAGCACCTCTGCCTCCCCATGTGCAAGGGCCCCAGCTACACACACCAGTCAGGTTGGCTCAGCAGGCAGGTGTGAAAGAAGATGTTGGTGACACCCTGCTGGGGCAGTATGGCATTTTCTGTCCCCATGGTAAGTGGGCAGTCATTAATTATGGGACAAACACTAAAGTCCCAAGAGTGAGGTCTCTTTTGAGGATGCGAGAGAATGTAGGGTTTGCAGAGGGCTGGGTGAGTGTTTTGTGGGGACTAGTCTGGGCCATGACAGGTGCCACCTCCTGCAGGCCTGACCCAGGGCATCAAGGTTATTTTTGTAAAGAGAGTAGAATGGCTCCAGCTCAAACTTCCCACAACCTCCTGCCTGCCTGCACTCCTCTTCCGGCACCCTGACACCATCTCTCCCCCATCAGCTCAGTGGAATCGGATATGGGCAGCTCATCAACTTGGGAATTTTCCACAAGTACAAGCTGGTCTCCTGTTAATTGCCCCCACAGAGATTTTCATAAATACTTTAAAATATAATAATTATTATTGTTATTTTCCTTTGTTCTTGGAAATGGCACTTTTCCTTCTAGGAGCTCAAAGAACTATTCTGCGATTATCCAATTAATCTTTACAAAATTCCTCTGAAGAAGGTGGGTGGTACTATCTCTCCATTTCTGAAGGAAAAGGAAGAAGGTAAAAGGGATTGTAGTGAAACAAGGGCAGCCCTGAAATGGAAACTAGGAACATCTCTTCCCAGTGGTCCATCATGACTGTTTATCACCTTCCAAAGTGTACACATACTCCTTGCAGGGCCGTCACCTCTGGGATGACCCTAGCTCTGGAATCCAGTCCCCAGTGGGCTCTTTGACAATGTGAAGCACTAAGCAGTTCTCTCCACTGCAGGCTACACGGGCATTTTATATGATATGAAGCAAGATGATTGAAGACAACCTTAAGAGATGGATAGCCTGGTTTAGGTCTTGGTTCCAAAGCACTATGAGCCCCTATTTCCTCATCTAGGGGCTGGGGAGATAGTTCAGTGGTATAAGGGACTACCTGGCAAGTGCAATGTCCTGAGTCCAATCTCTGATACAAAAAAAAAAAAATCCATCTTATTCACCTCACCTATAAAATGGGGATAGTGACAATTCAATTATGTCACGAAAAGGGCCTGGTGTCCCTCTAGTCAGTGCTCAGTAAGTCCCCTGGCAGGGGCAAGGAGCACGGGCTGGGGCATTAGGATGTGTATTCCTGAATCCTAGCCTACTACTTCCTAGTTAAGTCATCGTGAATAAGTCATTTCACCTCACTGGATAAAGAAGCTTCCTATGAGATTATGAAAGTTAACTCATGTCATTTATTAAGAATCTTGTAAAGTGCCTGCAAGTAGGTGCAGGGGTGGGGGGTTCAATATCCGGGACCTGCCGTGCCAGCCCTGCCCCTGGGGCATGCTGAGACAGCAACTGAGCCGCGTCATGGTGGCTGTGAACAGGTGGATCACTACAAGTCTGATCTAATAGTGAGACCCTGAACACCCTGTGGACCCTTCCCTAAAAATACAAAAAAAGAAAAAAAAAAAAGAATCTTGCACAGAGGCCATGCCTGTTAAATGTTATTAATTGTATTTTAGATGTTTCTTAATTTCTTGCTTCTATTTTGTATGAAACCACAAACACTGTCCTGTACCCCAAACAGGGCAATTACTCTACTTGTAAAAGCAACACAGAGGAAATGACTAAAGCTACAGGGACTCTCTCCCAGCACATGGAACAAGTATCTCTCAGCTGGGCCACGTGTCCCCTGGAGATGAAGAGACCTGTGGCCTGTCACTGTGATACTGGACCAGTCTCCTTATCTTTCTCTCATCCAATTCATCTGCAAAACACATGGCAGCCAGCTAAGTTCTGCAGTCTGCTAGAACGACTACCTGAAGCTGGGCATGGTGGTACACACCTGTGATCGCAGGACTCTGGAAGGCTGAGGTATGAGGGGTGCATGTTCAAGTCCAGGATGGGCAATTTAGCAATTTGGGGAGAATCTTTTAAAAAATAAAATAAACAGGACTAGGGATATAGCTCAGCACATACCATTAATGCTACATGTATTATTTTAAAAGCATACCAGAATCTGAATTTTCATCTGAATGAGGAAAACCTCTAAACTTTCCTCTATGTGTGCTTCTATTTTTCCTTCCTTTGAATTAGAAGAAAAAAATGGAAAAGCTCTCATCTCAGGTAGGAGAAAAAATGAAGGCACTTTAATTTCCGGTGGTGCCAGCACGTGGGGTTTGGACTTCATCACCAGCTGCTTTAGAGCAAACCAAACAAACAACACACCCCAGCCCAACGCGCGACTCTGGACTCCTCTTTGCTGAGTTTCCTGCAGATACTTCAAAGCCTGGAGACTCTGCAGATGTCTTGGTGGTGATTTCCCTTTAGCAAACACATGGGAAATCCTCCAATAAGAGAGAAACCAGCCCTGCGAAATGAAGTCGGGGGCAGAAAGAGAGGGAGGACGGCTTGTAACCCAGCCCAGGGGTGACGAATGCAGCCGTCTGATTTTCATTTCTCAGATGCTCAGCACACATTTGCCGCTGGGGCCTGATTCTTCAGCTTCCTTCCAGCATTTATAGCTAGGAGGCATTCTGGGGGTCTATCCTGTGAACAGTCAAAACCTGAGCCTGATCAAAACAAATTAAATCCTCCCTTACTGCCAGCAGTCCCTGGAAGCTGCAGTCCTTACCACAAGATAAGACTCTGCTCATTGGGGGGTAATGGGGGGCAGAGGTTGGATGCAACCATGCGTTGTGTTGTCCTAAATTTGTGTTTCTTTCACATTTTTGATTCTCTTTCCAAAGCAAATTTCCCTAAAGACATAGTCAGGGACATTTTTCTGACTTGAGTATCTTTGAAGCTCTAACATAGGAAGTAAATATTTGCACTCAGGAAAGTTTGTGGATTAAAATCTGTTTCTTTCAATCAAGAACAAGGTCATCTTTAAAAAACTGAAACTTATTGCAAACTTATCACAATCTACAAAACCACAAACAAGAAGGCTCAGAGAGCTAGGCAGCTGGCAAAGACCCTGTCCCTGGCCAGAAGGCAGGGCCTTGGGCTTTGGCCAGTGGAAGGTTGGTGTCTGTGTGTTCTCCTGGGGTATCATTAAGATGCTCTACAAGGCATCTGCTGGGTCCCAAGGTCTCTAAGCCAAGCAGACTTTCTAAGACCTAAGAGGTAATTGTGTTGTTATTTACACATCAAACATTATGGGCCTGCTATGAGCCAGCCACAGGGACTTCCTTGTGAGTATCAAAGTCTTGTCTTCACCAAATCTGTTGGGAGGGACAGACAGACAGATAGTCTGTCTTGCCCTCTACTTCCAAAGAAGTAGGCTCCTAAAAGAGAGCTCAGGAAGGGGCACACCTGGGGACAGCCCAGGAAAGTCCAGTAGAGAAGTGGGTGAAGGGCAGGAGCAGGAGAAGCTGCTCAAGTCGGAGTAGCCCGGCACCCAGACAATGCCACGCACCTGCAGGAGGAGCAGGGGCTGGGGTGCAGAAAGAGACTACATCTGCTCCACCCTAACCGCAGAGGTGCTGGCTGACCTAGGACTGGCCTGGCAGGCCCCTCTCTTCCTCTGACCACAGCACCTGGCTCAGGATTCAGTGGGAGCCCTCTGCTGCACTTTCTGAGGGTGCTTCAAGGTTGTGTCTTGGACTTACTGAGAGTGTTGGAAGAAGCCTTTCTTTTTTAGGACTTATACTGGGGAAGATGCAGGATGAGAGCTGGAGAAGAACATGGATGAAGTCACTACGGAGAGAAGGGCCAAAGGGTCCAATAGGAACAAACTGTGTGCCACAGCTTTTCATCCATAAGCTGTGTTTCCTATGGGCATCCCAGATGCTCTTTCAGCTACTTCTAACAAAGCTCTGCTGATATAATAGTCCTTGTACTGACCCTCTCTCACTTTACCCCTAATGTTATAAACTACTAAAATTGTTTAGTGTTTTGCTAAGTTATTATCTTAAAAAATCATTCCAGTGAAAATTTCAAGCAAGAAAAAAACTGCTCTGAATGTAAGAGGAGTACAGAAAGCAGGAATGTGCTCCTCATTGTAGAGGGAGAAGGGTGGAGATAGAAGCCAGGTCTGCTGTGGCTCACAGAAGCTCAAGGCCTGAAACAATGAGCCTTTCATCTCAAGGTATGGTACCCTCAACTGCAAAAGAGGAAATGTGACTTGGGGCCATGATCAATTTCCAGGGTTTTTTCTTCAGTGCTGGGAATGGAACCCCAGGACATTCTACCATTGAGCTATAGCCCCACCCTTTTTTTTTTTTTTTTACTTATTTTTAAAATCTGAGGCACAGTCTCGCTGAGGTACCCAGGCTGGTCTCAAATTTGTAATCTTACTGCCTGCACCTCCCAAGTACCACCACACCCAGCTGCTTCTGAATAATCAGAAGGTGGCCAGTACCGATTTAGAAAGTCCTGTCATAGGTAAAGGTGAACAGTAAAGTATCTGTTTTCTAATAAGTATGGACCTGTTTAGAGCTCCAAATGCTGCTGAGAGAGACTCATCCCTAACTTGGTGACCAGGGTAGAGAAACGATCTAACCAGAAAACTTCAGAGGACTGTCCCCACTGGGGCTTGGCAATCTCACAAGGCAGCCTGGGAGATGGCAGCAGGGAGGAAATGATGGTCTCCTTCCCACCTGAGTTGAGTCCTTCCATACTACAGACAGCGGGCTGCCACCAACAAAGGGGACGCTTCTGCCATGGTGGAAGAACACAATAGCCAATCCTGGCAGGGGTCCCTAAATCCTGATCAGCCTTGGCGGCTCCAGCCAGGGATTGGGAAGACAGTCCCTGGTGACTGACTGCACGACCCCTGCACACCACACTGCTAGATTCACACAGATTGGCCCTCAGCAGGTGCCTATGGGTAGTGACTTTAAGAGAACCCAATGGAATGAGCCATTCACCTCTTCTGCTAAAAATTCACCTGAGAATTTTACAATTTTTTAAAAAATAGACATAACTATAGTGAACTTTTTGTAAAGAGAGTAAATGTGATAGATATAAAAAAATCTGTCTTTGTAATAATTTTTACCAGGATGTTCTTTTAAAATCTGTATTGCTATAAATTCATTCTGTTCTCCCCACAGCTAGACCTTTGAGCTCATTGGGTGTTTTTGTCAACAACATATGAGATTTTAAATTGTGTTTATAATGAAACATAGATTGCTGGCCACAATGGCTGCTGAGATCTATCAGAACAAGGACTTTCTGTAATGGGAGGCACTGATGCCTTCCTTCAGGGACAGAACTCTTCTCCTCAGCCACAGTGATGCCAGGGACACTCTCCCTCACAGTCCAGGGGGACAGCTGTTGTGACGCCACTCTCAGAGGATCCTTGAGGGCGGACCTATCTGGGGGCTCCGCAAGGGCAAAGAGCTATAACCAACTATTTAGCAAGGGGCAGATCAGAGTAGCTCCCATTTAATACTCTTGGAATCTGACGCATGATCAAAATCTAGCAGAAGTGCTCCTGACAGTACTCATGGTTTACAACTCTGGTCCTGATACCTGTAGTTCTGCTTCCTAAACACAGGAGGCAGAAGCCATCCTTAGGATCAAGGCACAACACTTGACAGGAAGAGAAAACAGATTCAGAACCACCAATCTGCACAAAAGTTTCTTCAACAGTCTGTCTCTCGGAGCGAGACAGACAGTGTCCATGCTCAGTGACTCTTCATTACTGCAGGAAGCCACCTATACTCTGCCACATGGGAGTCACGGCAGGATTTCATCTGTCTCAGTCCCTCCCTTTGCACAGAGCCCTACAGACCTCTAACCCAAGGGAGAAACAGGGCACATTTTCTTTAAAGATGCTTGCAAGCACAGGTAAAGAAAGGTGTAGCTAAGTGACTTCTGCCCCTCCACTTGAGCTAAGCAGTGAACGTCTTCGCAAACTCCCAGTTTCTCTGCCCCTTCTTTTTCCTTTATAGTGACTCTCTTTACTCCATATCCTCTGCCCTACCAAAGTAGTGCTGGTTACAGGCAGCCCAGTTTTCTTCCATGTCTTTATGGATCCACAAACACTATTATTTCCTATTAGGAATATTCCTATTAAGAATTCTTATTAGGAATTTCTAAAATCATTTTGTGTGTGTTGGTGGAGACAGTGGGGAGCTAGCTATTGCTCACATTTCTTAAAATTAATATGTATTATTTTGTCCTTAAAAAAAAAAAGAATTTTTGGGAAAATAAAAAGGTTTCTTGACTCTTTAGAAATTGATCAAGTGTCTAAAATCAAGCTATATGGACCAGCCTACGAAGGTGTGCTGGAGCATTAGCACCCAGAGAAGCCATGAGCAGCACTTCTCAATTGGCAAAGGCCCTTCCCCTTTCCCCCTTCGCCACAGAAGCAGCCTTGATCGTGCTGACCAGGTGTGCAGGCAGAGGCGGGCAAGTGCCAGGCCTCCCCCACAAGGTCACACAGGGGCAAGCTGGAGGAGAACTCAGGCTCCTCCTCCAGAACACAGTGCTTTTTCCCACTCTACCACAGCAAAGCCCCTGGCGTAGGGGAGTTGCTTGCTTTGCTTTGTTTTGCTTTGCTTTGTTTTGTTTTGTTACTGAGGATTGAACATAGAGCCCTCACATGGAGCTATATTCCCAGGCCTTTATTTTTTATTTTGAGATGGGTATCTTCAAGGTACCAGGCCAGCACCCAATTTGCAGTCCTTCCCCCCTCTCAGAACTCGCAGCTTACAGGCCTACATGCCCCAGTGCCCAAATGGGAGTGGGCTTTTTAAATAAGGATCTCTGATAAGCTTGCAGAAGTGTCATCCTCAGAGGTACTGCTTATGATGCCAGGGTGGAAAATGCCCAGAGAACTCCTTTTAGTGCTACACTTACAGCTTAGAGAAGAAGTCAAGGGAGGGGAAGCCTCATGGAGCTCAGCTGCACCTCTGCTGTAGAAACCAGAGCTCCTGGCTGGGGAAGCAGAGTGGCTACAGGGAGATGGGAACCTTGTCTGGCCCAGAGCCCCCACCGGGGGCTGCAGAGACTAAAGTAGGCAGGGGTCTGGGACAGCTGACACACAGCAGCTCAGGAGCCAGCTCTTGGAGGGAGGCAACATGTAGGTGTGTTTTGCTCAGGGCTAGAATCTACAATACATCTTTAAATTACTGAGCACCACAAGACACTGAGGGCCACAAACATCTGAAAACCACCTGTCAGGATCAGAAAAACAGCAGAAGGATCTTCACACAGAGCTTCGGAAATGAGAGCTGGGCCCATGTTACCCCCAGTACGTGTGACTACCCAGCTCCCCACTGTTATGGTCCCTCCTGGCCCTTTTCAGCTAAACAGCTGCTTGGAAGTCACTTCTACACTTGTATAAAACAGCAACCAACAGTATAGAGCTTGTATATTCTGCTCACATCTAACAGGCAGACTAAAAAATTCTAAAAATTTTGATATGAAGGTATGCACATCCTTTATTTTTCTGCAGCCTTACTGGGAAAGACATAAAGCACCCCTTGAACAGCGAGAGGACCATATTTTGTGCAACGGTGATTCTGCTAAGTATAGAACACAGCAATCACAGGAAGGATGCAAACGATGTCCTCGGATGCTCCGTAGAACAGGCGGATGACAAACTGCTAAGAGGGGTTTGTGCTGAGCTCCTGTGAGCCCTAATTTCACAGAAGGCTTACTTTCGTTCTCTCAGGAGTGGGATGAGCCACAGTAACACATCTCCGAGCCTCTGCCTTCACCTTGACCTAAGTAAGCCTGGAGTACCAGGGCTGTGCATTCCCAGCACTTGGGCACTTTCATTCATTCATTCATTCATTCTTTTTTTTTTTTTTTTAAACTCCCTGGGAGTAAATTTACCTATCAAAACTCAGGTTATCACCAGTATTTGCCAGATATCGCAGGCTGTCTTCTTTTCTTTTTGAAACTCCTCACAGCAGAAACATAAAAAGGTTAGATCTATAAACATTTCAGATGCTTAATATACTACTTCCTTTGGGTTCTTCTAAGTGGAAACTTTGCTTTTGAGAAAAGGTGGGCATCTCTAAAAGTCATTTTCTCTTGTCAGGAGGGCTCGCCTGCACTTGGTCGCAGCTGAAAAGTGTTTTAATAAGGCTTTTCTCCTTACAAGCGCAGCTAGCACTGCTCCCTCCCACAGCCAGGAGCAAGAGGAAGATGGCTCTCAGATATCCTTTTGTTACCATAATCAGAGCCAGAAGGGCTGTATTGACTTTCCGGCCTTGGGGGAGTTGTAGTCCTTTTGTATCCATCTCATCCAAGAAATCAAGTTTGATTAATTTGTCATCAAGGAAAATGTGTGATCCACACAGAGCCAGCCCTTTGAAGTGGAATTATGAACTGGGCTGCCAACTCCAGGTCAGCGGGCGAAACAGCGGTGGTGAGGAATCCTGCAAGTTCTTCTCTGCTGAGTTGCCTTTTCTCATTTAAAACACTTCCCCCTCTATTTTAAAACCTTTTCCACACTATAGTGTTCTGAGTTGGCTGCTCCATGGCTAGCGCCCAGCACCTAAACCTTTTCCTGTTTTAATTGTTACACTAGAGTTTTGAGGACCACAAAGCAAGTAAGGTCCAAAAAACATTTAACTACTCTGCAAGCCGTGGGGGTGGGAGGATTTGACCTCCTGCCAATCTTAAAAGACCACTGCGAGTGGGGAGCCGAGAGGGCTGAACTCAGTGTCAGCACGTGCTCCTGGAATGAATAATCAGAAGGGGTCTCCACCTGGGTCACAGGACAGATGCTCATTTATGATGCTCTGGTCTTGTTAACCTGCACTTAGTGGTATCCCAAACTGCTGAAAATGCATAAGGTAGTGGCCCTAAGATATTATTTAATCCTAGACTTAAGTGTCATATTTCTTGTTCAGATGCTATATATGCTTTATAGGAGTTACAGGGCTTTAAAAAATTACAGACTAAGCAATATTTATACATTCCACAGTGTAAGAATCCCATACTTAACATGCTGGTGCACAGAGGCCTTTTATGATTGCTGCCTTTCAGGTATATATGTAAAGACACAATGAATTACAGCGCAGAAGTCATGGGATCGCTTGGCTTTTAAAGATGGCTCTAAAAGTGCCAACAAATTATAAACAGCCTTTGTGGTTACTCAATCCAGTGTCTAAACTATTATTAGAGAATGTTAAAATAATGAGATTAGAGAAAACACTCAGCTTCAGAAATCTAAGGCTAGTTTGATGTTTTAGAAAACCAAATGTCTGTTTATGGTAACATCTAAACATTGCTTCATTCCAATATGGGTTGAATTCATACTATGTGCCAGGTATACAGAACTCAAAGTTATTTAAGATATACTTCTTATACTTATGGTCCAGTAGTTCAGTTCTAATACTTCTCAATTTCCTAAAGCTTAAGCTCTAGGAAGCACTGACAAGGTCTTATCTTGTTTTTGTATCTCCAGTGCATAGCAAATCATAGTTGTTAACCAAATATCAACTGAGTCAATACTGTGTATGTCTGTATATCAGCTATGACAACATCTATCAACACTCCCTTTAAGGTATCCATGATTAAAACAGTCTGTATGTAAAACAGTGAAATGTTGGAGCTGCCCACAATTATCCTGAAATGACGTCTGAGTATCTCCAATCCACAGTGGACAGTATGACATTACTGCTTCAACAAGAATTTATTCACATAGAAAACATTTTCATCTACTAAACTTCCTTTTTATATTCCTGAGTATGTTGGCAATAATGTCCTTGGAAAGTTTATTCAGGTTTCAAATTCGCTGTTGGTAAATCAACTCAAAAGTTAGGTACAAAGAACTAAACTGCAATTTGTTTTTCTCATTATGGTATGATAGAAAAAGAAATCAGTGAACAAGAAGTTAGAAGACTACAGATTTGGCCAGAGCATTGCCACCAAGATTCGAGAGACCACAACCAAGGTAAGCTGGACAGGTACCTCAAGGGCAAAGTGAGAAAGTTCTTTGGATCAGTCCCATCTCTCTACCATATGGCTAAAATAACAGCCAGTGGAAGTGCAATGAATTGGGAGCTTCTACTGTTACTAGCTTTGAGGACACCCTGCCTGTCCTTGGTAACAATGAGGAAACTGTGGAGAGGAGGTAAGTGACTTGCTCCAGGCACAAGCCAAAAGAATTTCAACCCAATAAAGCAAATTCCAAGCTCAGTTCTTTGTACTGGCCCAGCTTCTTTCCAATTATTCAATGCTAAGTTGGGCATCCTAGGTTGGTCCAATGCAGGGCAAATCCTATAATCCTTCCATAGTTTTAAATGGGGGAACCACCAAGTCTTTCACCAGGACACTTTAAAGACTAATACTCTGTCAAGAAACTAAATTCCTCTTCTCTGCTCTTCTCCTATCTCTGATAGAAGCATTTGCAAACACAAATAGCTAAAGGTCACCAGTAAGGAGCAGAAGAGGGATTTTTGCATCATCCATCTGTGCTGGGATAATCCAGAATTGGCCGTGAACATGCTGAAGGCCTACACACCACACCAGTAATTCTTTTTCACCTGCCATCCACACCAGTCAAATGTGTTATTCTTGTACATTCTTCAGAGAACAGTGTTAGGAATGTGTGCGTACAGATTGGGCACTCAATAAGTGAGACAGAAAAGCAAGCTTCAAATATAAGTTTTTAAATTCTCAGTTCAAACCTTGAGAAAATAAGCAAATTGATGATGTGTCCTAGCTGGGAAGTACTTTTAAGATCAATCTGTTCACATGTGACTACTGCAAAGAGGGAGGTTAGAAAAAAAGGCAGGTTATCTTTTTCCATGTAAGACTGTTGATTTTTTTAACAGGTGAAAAATTTGGGGATCTGGTTGCAATTTTGACACATACTGCTCATGTGACCTAAGACAAATTCTTTGTATTTTCTTTTTCTTTTTTGTTTTGGTGGAACTGGGGTTTGAGCTCAGACCCTTGCACTTGCCAGGCAAGTGCTTATTTTACTGAGCTATCTCCCTTGCCCCATGTATTTTCTGAATAATTTTTTCATCCAAGAAAGGACAAGTTTGAGCTAGACCAGTAATTTTTTCACTTTTGTCTTAAAGCTATAGATCATTTACTTTGAAAACAAACTCTTATAAGAATTCTCAAAATTCTTGTCCATGGCAATATTCAATTTCCATCAAGGCAGCCTAGCATTAGAATAGGCTAGACAGAGCCACAGATGTATCTTGGCACTGCACATGAGTAAGAAAATGGGAGCCCTAATAATATCACCCTCATATGTGTTGGAGGAGGAATAACTTTATGGCAGGAAACTATACAAGCTATTATTAATATTGATATTATTATGTTATAGGAAGACATGTCAAACTTTGCCCAAGCCCTGGTTTTGGGAGGGGGGGACAAGTGCTTGCAGTAATCCTTTCATACTTAGCATTTAAAGGATTATAAATAACCTTTATGAACCCATTCTTGATTAGTATGGGAGCTTCTACAATTAAGTGGTGTTTATCATTTGTGATAGAGCCAAAGACAAATGAGAGGAAGGATTAGATCAAATTCATGGCTATGGCTGTAAATGAACAGAGGAAGAGAAAGACCCCATGAAGCAGACCCTTGGTGGTGCTGGCAAAATCTATTTCCTGACCTGTTATGGTGATAGTTGTAACAATGTTGTTGTTGTTCTAACAATTCACTTACATATTTATCCTGTGGGGCTTTCTATGTCTTTAAAATGCAATGTTTAGAAAGTGATGTTTCATAAAATCAGTGAGTAAACATATGCGGCCTACTGGTTTCCAAAGTGTTAGATTTTGAGCATGCAATGACTATCAAATATAGGATGTATGATTGTTTCTTACAATTAGGATTTTGTTTGCTGTATCTGAAAGCACGTCTATACAACCAGCCTCCTAAGCCATGTATTCAGAGGCTCATAAGTCTCTGCAACAATTTTATTTGATTCTGTAATGTTCATTTTTTAAAAGATACACTGAAAACACAAGAGTCTCGTCCTCTATAACTTATCAATTGTCATGATTTCCTTATTTTAGCCTTGAAAGTGTTTTTATCATTATCTATCATCCTTCTCTACTGAAAGAAAAACCACAAAGCCTACATGTTTTCTAAGACCTGGAACCTCCCTTTAGGTTCATACTTTATAGAATCCTATTTGTACAAAAACCAAATGATTTAAGTTTCCTGAGTCGAGGAGGAAATTGGGGAGTAAGAGCCTGTCCACATCTTTACTGCTTGGAGGAGCATACATATTCAACCATACCATCTGTACAAATGGCACAGAGTGCAATGTGCTTATCATTATAAAGGTTCATGATTTATACCTGCTAGTTAAACATGCTTATGATTTAAACTTATTTTCTCTGGCAAAAAAGATGCTAGTCAGCACCACAGTGCAGCTAGATCATGGGAAACAGAAATATATTTCAATGATACATACTTGAACTTGCTGAGCTTTTTAAATGCTACTGTTTTCTTTTCTTCCTGTAACAAAAGACCTATCCTCCTGTAAGTATTCCAGAAATTTTTAATGCATTCATTAGTAAAAGCAATTAAAAGTTTGTTTTTCTTAAAACAGCAATTATTGCACTGAAAAAAGCACTGAGAAGGGAAAAGACATGCATGGTCTTGGCCTTTGAAACACTCCACATTAGGCGGGAAGGCAGAATCCATGCTAATAAGGCAACTGAGAACACATTCCAAAAAGTGCATCAGTAACCACCAGATGATAAAGTCCACGGAGAATGCATGGTGGCAGTAATCAGACTCAGATAGGAGAAGGAGGTATGATGAAATTTCAAAGCCTTTACTGTGTTATGTCCTGTCCTTCAAAGATTTCATTAAATTTGCTACGTTAAAATTAATTGTGCATCACATGCATAATCTTCCACTGCTCCACAGAGAGAGACAGGAAAGTCTGAAGATGAATGGAAGAAGAAATAAGAGTATGCTGGCATATTGGTTTGTTTTGAAAGGAATCTATTAACCAGAAAGAAACAGTAAATTCATTTTGCCTGGCTGAGGAGGCAACACTTGAATCACACGGACCAAACACAGGCTGACAGAGCAACAGGAGTAACTGGCTTACTCTAACATGAAACCATTCTCAGTAAAGTGTAAAGAAGAGGGATTAAAGTAACCTAGATTTGTTTTCTAAGAGACGGAGATGAGACCTATGGCTGTTTTCCTTAGGGAAGTGCAAACAGAAATAGTTTCTTCTCATCAGAGTACCATAGAGAATTTACTACTTGTCAGGTATGGTAGGAATAGGCTTGCATGCATTAGAGCTGCTAGGGGGAAAGTTTCAGTACTTGCTCAAATAAGCAGGGTTACGGTGATCACCACACACATACTTGTAACTTAATTAAGATTACACACGTGATTGACACAACTGGAGAAAATTTTCAACCTTGTGGATTAAAAGGATATTTCAACAGTACAAAACCCAAATACAGAGTGAGACTTAGTGGCCCATGATTAGAAAGATCTCAACATAGAGCTCTGCAAAGCTTAATAACACTTAAACACACTCCTTAAGCAAAGGAGCAGAAATTCATAGCAATAGTCTCAAGTTAGGATTTCGAAAGAACTTTTGCATGAATCAACATTTGTACTAAACACATAAATCACTGCATTTTCAAGTCAGAAAAATACAGACTAGTCTTACCTTATTGCTGCAAAAGGCTGGAATAAAAATTACTGACTTATACAAGAAACTTTCACATGTATCTGAACATCAAACACAACACACAATATAAAATCAAAAATAACTAGAACAGAAAAGTTTTCAGTCTGACCTTAAAAATACTGAGCAAATCACTAGATGAAACCAGATCAAAAGGAAGGGCATTACACCAGCTTGTAGCCAGATGTGGAAGGGTCCCTGACTACACAGGGCACAGATGGTATAAAATGGGGAGGGGGGCAAGAAGATCCAAAGCATAAGGCAAATAAACCTGGTTCAACTTACACAGGTAAGATTGCTCTGAGGAATGAATAACTTTCAAGGCAACTGATAAGATTTTAAATTCAGTACAAATGGTGCTAGATGTCTCAGGCTGAGGAGTGTTTACTGGTCCAAATTTGAAATTCTTTTGTACAATATTCAAATAAAATTAAGTTCTCCATGATACATGAAAAATTATACTGACCTGTTATAAAGAAATACTAAGAAGATAGAATTAACAATTTTAAAACAGAATCATAAAATGATTAAAAGCCACATTACCAGATTAAAGTCTCAGAAATCTGGGAAGAATTTAGTGGATGCTCACAAAATAAAAAATAAGTGCATTTGAAAACAGCAAACTCTACAGGTTTATTGAAATCAAACTATAAATTCTTTAATATTTGAATTTAAAAGTGCTAAAACTAGACTTTTTACCTTAAGATGTTATCAAATTATTTTTTGTACATAAACAGATTACAGGTACCATTAATTTCTGTAGAAAACTCAGCAAAACTTGTATTTACTTCATTCTCATTTCAGCAATGCAAAGTTTTCCATTTAATAAATAGAACTCAAAGAAATATTATCCCAAAAGTTCAAGAAAAATTCTCTGACTTCAGTATCAGAAGTGAAAAATGGAAATCTTGTGTTTCATTAAATGGTTTTGACAACTTTTTTCAGGCACAATCAAACAAAAACATTTAACACAAATTCCTGCAACCCCATGATTTCTGAAGGACACAGAGCATAGAATATCCAAAGGCTGTATTATTGGATATTCTATTAAGGCACATTCAACACACACATATACAATGGGACTTTAAGTTTCAATAGCAATGATGAACAAAAAAATATTGACTTTACAATGGTTTCTGCTTATCATTCACATGATTTGGAGAATTATTTTATTTTTGATACTTGTGTGTATTAAAAAAGTCCCTCTCGTAACAGCTTTGCTAACCTACATTTAGAAGGTGACAATTAATTTCAGTGGAAATTCGTTCGCAGACTACTTTGATAGTCATCTGAACAGCTCTGCGTTCCTTTACATGCAACTTTATAGCTCTGTAGCATTCATTTAATCTTGCTCAATGGTGCTGAACCCCAGATGCCATAAGACATTATAGAAAAGTAGTTACTGCACATATGGAGTAGCTGCTTTTTCTGAACATTAATTTCTTTTCTCTTAACTGGCTGAAATGATATTTATAAAAGGGAAAAGCCACAACTCTATACTCAACATTACATTATAGACTTCCTGAGGTGGACTACTTATGATTGCTATGGTCCTAGCTATAAACTTATTTATGAGCATCATTTATGAAGTCTTCATGATAATGGTTTTCTCTGGCTTTCCTAAGATTCTTGGTGCTATACATTCAGATCAGTGTATCTGAGAGTGCTTAGGGGTATGGGGCTTTCCTCAGCTGTTGTGCAGGGGCTGGATAAAATCAGGAATTCTCAGTGAGATCCGAAGGCCACTGGTACTAGCCACTAAGGAGCTGGCTAAAACTGCAAATGCTTATACCTCTCAGGTCTAGGGGAGGTGGAGAAATGTGGGTGGCAAATAAGCACCCCAGTGACTTTTCTGAATGTTTAGGGGCAAGAAACCCTGGTAGATGATCTCAAATGTCCCTTCCACTCTCATATGCTAAGTTTTAGAAAAAAAAACTGAGGGGCATTAATGAGCTAGCTAAATAAGAAGTCTTCTTAGATCTTGGTGCATATGTAAAAAATAATAGTAAACCCCGAAGAGTCCAATCAGATGGGCAAGGAATCTATGTGGATATTTCTTTTTTTGAAAGAAATAGTGGGGGAAGATCATCTAACTGCTACATAGGAGCAATTAGGTTCCCAAAGACTTTTCTCTGCACTTCACTTCCTGTCTTTCTCCCCTTTACCCTCTATTCCTCCTGGACGTTTAGCTAAGAATCTTCGCTCTTCACTCTCCTGAGCCATCAAACCCTAAATTATAACTGAGCTCCATATATTAATAAGCAGTACACAGGCAGTCCTCTACTTTGATTTATAATGAGTGAAATCATGTAGGAATAAAGAAGAGATTTATATTTTTATAGGGGCTTTATATTCAGAAAGCTAAAAAGAAAAATATCAAACCCTAATTTATTACTTTTGGGCAAACCATTTGGCAAAACATTTTTTTATATCTCCTTTATGTACATTTGTTTTATTCTTTGTGTTCACCACTGTTGATAGGGATAATGAGATCCTAGGATTTGAAGTTGTTTAAAGCATGTCGCAAGAGTTCTATCTTTGATAAACTTTATTAGGTGGTTGAGTTCTAAGTGCCTATAACTATGTATAATACTTACACTTTCTAATCAAGTTATGATAAACTCCTAAGAGCAAAACGTGAGAGGATCTTAATTCTACAAATATAGCTGGATAAATTCTGCAGCTGCTCCAGAACCGTTGCCTGGAAGGCAGCGCCCCCCTGTGCTCACTGTGAATGTTGTCACATAGGTGTCTGTACAGAAGTTGGGCTCCTCCAGGAGAGGGGTACCAGACTGCAATGCCTACTTCCAGTACTATGGTTATTTCTGGACCTCAGACATAACACTACTTCAGTCCCTGAGAGTAAGCAGCAGTGAACAAGGATCTGGTTATAGGAGATGTCCAATTATGTGACCACATCTGTGACCAGGATTGGAACAGATGTTGAGTGCTGACATGGGTAATGTGTTGGTGAGGTTAGGTTGGCAGATGTGAGCATTTTCCTGATAGGAAAACAGGAACCAGGATATAGCTCACAGACCAATGTCCAGTCATGTTACTTGCTAACTCTATGTCCCTCAAAGAGGGATCAATTCAGTCAAGGTTTAGTAGTGAGGGTGCATACCATGTTTACTGAACTCAATCACATCTAATTTTTTTTTTAACCATAAAGTATGTAACCCTGTGCATAGTGTAGACACCAGCTGAAGTTGAGGACAGGGAAAGGTGGGCAGGGAACTGGACCTTATAGTTTATTGGATCATATTTTCTTTATGAAGTTTTTTTTTCTATCAACCACACCATGAATGTAACTGTAACATTATATTAAATGTACACATCTGCTATAAACGCTAATGTCATTTCAAAAATGAGGGACAGTTGGAGTGAAAGAGAAAAATCTTAAAATTGAGCACTCCAACACGTCAGAAAATTCTTACGAAAGACAATGGATAGGCTTCATGAAATGCTGTGGGGGTATTATTTCTCTTCCTTAAAGGGTGAAACTTTCCCAATGTAAGCAAGCACTTATGATACAGAAATCAGTGCAGTAATGGGAGGAAAGACAAATATTATCTTCAGGCAGATTTCCTGGAAGTGCCTCACAGACCTTGAAGAAGTGTAAGATGAGAGAGTGAGCTCTCTGATTTCTGTATGGCTCTTTGTAGAGAACACCAGGCTGCCTGGGAAGGATTTGGCTAGAAGGACCTGGATTTTACAGGAAGCTTCCACTTTTCCCAGCACTGGCCATGAGGGGTGGACCTCCCTAATAGTCACATGCCCCTCAAAAGATTTCCTCCTATCTCAAAGAGTATTAGCCTCTTTAATCTAAGAAGGTAATGAGAGGTTTTAAAACTGATTAAATCAGCTTAGTTCACACAAAGTCTGTTATGACTAAATATTCAATTAAAACAATTTTCAAAGCAAAATCTGACAAAATCTACTCTTGAAGCAATTTAGATGATAGGTTCTTGACATGAGGCAAATTAAATCCTCCTCACAGCTGGTATTTTCCAAAGGGTCAAAAATAGTTGCAGAAGTTTGCTGGGACAAAAATCTACTGTGTGAGCTTGTCAGGTTCTATAATCATAAACAATAGAAACTAGAAAGCATTAACGTGAGCCTAATATTCCTATTGATTTCATTTTATTTTTACTTCAAAGGCTTCATACATGCAAAAGTTGAACACGTCATCACAAATGCTTTAATGCATAAAAATAAAAATTCTTCAGAATTCATTTACTTATGGAAATATATATGACAATTACTATGAAGTCAATTACATCCTTTGTTCTAATCTACCAGAAAAATACTTATATTACAAAAATTTTGAATTCATGTCCAGAATAATTTTCCTTCAGAAAAAATTTTAAAACAAGTTGAACATTTAAAGAAATGCACATTGTTACAAAAGTGACCCTGTATCCCTAGAATTCATTTTGAAATTGCTGAAGAAACTCAAGTTTTTAAAAAGCAATTTTTAAAATTATGATTATTATTATGGTTGATATGGTTAAGAATTCAATGAAAGGGTACAACTATTTAAAGTAGATTTTGTTGGAAGTCATTTACAAGGTATGAAAGGAGGACTTTATTAGAGTAGCCCTGCCTCTTTCTACTGGTCAACCCTGCAAGAGGACTTAAAAATCCTGGGAGTGGTAACACTCTAAATGTATCCATCAAACTTTTGAGAAATGTGTTAAGTGCATACAAATCCCAGTGACTCAAAATTAAGTCAACAGGAGGGGCATCTACAGCAGTTTTGCTCCTTCTCAGGTAAAATCACCCAAAAGGCTGGCAGAGTCAAGAGAGGGACATGGTGTATTCTGAGTGATTTTCAGGTTCCAGAGCATGGCCATTTCCTTCTACTAAAGCCAGGACTCCTTTGGCAGTATAACACTACGTATACAGACAACTCCAGCAATTAATACAGACAGGAGGTTTTCCAAGTTCAACTCTGTGAATGCTCACATGTATCCCACAAATGACATTTGACTTTCTGCTCCTACATGAAATGGGAGGGAAAGCTGCCCAGCTTAAGGGGTCACTGGTTATCAGAAATGACATAATAAGAGAAGGATTACTTAACAAAGTGGGTTAGAGTTGATTTGGAAAGTTCTAAGTGGGTAAGCACACCCAAACTTTGAAAGTTTAATTCAAGTAATTGAAAAATATCACACCCTCTTTAAATCAGAAATATCTATTTTTTTCTATTCAGAGAAATCCCTTGCTGCTACTCTATGACTTGCTCTGAAAAGGCCAAATCTAGAGTTTGCTAAAACAGTTCTTCCACACAGGTTACAAGGACTGAAGAGTTTGATCCTGATACTAAGGTTTGATTATAGTTTGTTAGCCAAACCAAATATTATTTTCCTTTTATCATTAAAAATTATTTTGGAAAGGAAAAAATAACAAGATATGTACACTGTCAGTACAAAATCAGGTTAAATATGGTTTTTCTTTTCCCTGGGACAGAAAAAACAATGCCCAGCTCACAGCACACAGAAATGTGTCACAACAAATAACCAGAAGACAGGTTTCACCAAGCTAGTATTCCTCCTGGTGCAGTGTGGTTTC
Source organism: Ctenomys sociabilis (assembly GCA_004027165.1). Classification (NCBI taxonomy): domain Eukaryota; kingdom Metazoa; phylum Chordata; class Mammalia; order Rodentia; family Ctenomyidae; genus Ctenomys; species Ctenomys sociabilis. The sequence goes on from PVKA01000730.1 coordinate 89,272, forward strand.
AAAAGCTGGATTGTCATGCTTATGCACATTCTCATTAAGTAGGTGCAGCAGAGCTACTGAAAGGGAAACCAAGTTCTTGTGCTTCCATCAAAGGGGAGTGTAGAAAACAATAATTAGCCTGAATAAGGAATTTTAAAGGGAAAAAGTCTGGTGTGAATAGAACAGAGAATTTAGAAATCTAAAAAAATATATGTATATTTTAAAAAGCAGGTAATACGACGTTAGAGACCCACATAACCACCACCCACCCCACCTGCCACTTTGAGTCCTAATTGCCCGATCTGCAAGCACAGAAACCCACTCTAAATGGACCAGCACCAGGCTTCGTCAAGTCTTCTCTTCACTCTCCCTCCTGTTAAGACCGTTTCCAAAACCAATCAGCAAAGGACAAAGAATTCTTTACAGAGTGCAATTAGTGTTTTCCACGTCCACCTTCAAAAGCATGATGCTCTTCATGGGCTAAAGGACAGAAAAAAACAAAAAAGAAAAAAAGGAAAGAAAACTTTAAGCAAAGGATGGGCCAACCCTCCTCTAGGCACCTCATTTAGCTTCCCCAAATCTTGGCAAGAACTCAAATACCTTATTTGCCAGTAACTGTTAGCTAAGGCGTGCATTTCCTGAGAAACATAATAATGAAAATTAAAGCAAGGAATAAACAAGCAATGGGCATGCTGCCTGTTCCTTCTTGTTTCGTGGGAGAGGATGACTCATCCCCACAAGCTGATGAGGAAAGTATGCTGGACTCCAAGCAAATGCACCCCACAAACTACAGGAAAAGGGGCCTAGCTTACCCAGGACACAGTAGTTCACAAGCCTATCTTCAAGAATAAATAACACAAAAATAAAATAAAGTAAAATAAAGAACCACACGAAAATGATAAGAATAATGCCCTCCCCCTTTCTCAACATCTTTAAGTTCCATTAAATTAATGGGTATCTTATTTTTCTCACCCACAGTCCCCATTGATTTTCAGCCTGTCCTGTCTTGCAGCATTGCTAATAACTATGAAATTTATAATAAAAAATTATGCCATCAAAAATATTGTTAAAGACTTTGAGAAAATGGAAATGAAAGACAGGAAGTGGGAGACCTACAAAAAAGAACATTTCTTCCAAGGCAGAATTGCCAAGTTTGAAAATCCACTTCCTGGATTGGTTAACCATCACTATGAAGTAAGGCCTGATAAAGCCCAAGGAGAGTCAAGATCCCATATTTTGTCCTCACCCAGCTCACAGCTGGTGGATGTTCTAGGAGGACACAGATGGATGGGTCATTTTTGCCTCTGAAGCCCTTCCTACCTCTGTGCTTTCGATATGGACTAAATGGCTCACACTATTGCTGAGTGTTCTCTGAGATCATCTGGCACGTATTCTACCAGGCTCTTCATTTAGATGAGACATCAGGCTGTGCCTCATAACTCCCAGCACTATTCGGAGTTGGTCAAATTCCTAAGCGTGGCCTTAGGAATTATAAATATTTCACTTTGCTTTCACCTTTTTGTTTTTAAGAACAATGTTTCATGGCAGACATTAAAAAAAAAAGGACAAAACATGGATTGGGAAGATGGATGAGGTGGCATATGACCACAGTTCCAACACTAGAGAGGCTGATATAGGAAGATGGACAGTTCAAATCCAGCCTGGGCAACTTAGCATGACACTGTCTCAAAATATAAAAAAGAAAAAAAGGTTGGAGGTGTAGCTCATTGTAACCCTAGTACTAGCACCACTATGAAAAAAAAGCAGCTTTGGTCTGTAGTAACTAAATATGTTTTAGGGTCAGATAGAGGAGCCACAGAATGATAACTGTATTGTTTTATAAATTGTAAATCCAGAAACATGGACTATCCACTTTGTCTTCTTTTTACTTTTGGATATGAGGGACAGTTTGGGGCAGTCATCACTGAAATACTACCATATCCACTGGCTAAAAAGCGAGTGGTACAGACCATTGAAAGCTGCCTTGTCTGAGCACCAGGGGTCAATATGACAGGAGACGGCCAACCTTATACTGGAGTAGCACCAAATATAGCACTAAAGCAGACACAGAAAATATGAATACAAATGGGCATCTGTGTATGCCAGGACACCTTTATGGCGCTAGCAACATGCTCAGTGGTACAGCATTTGTCTAATATGTACAAGGCGTTGGGTTGCAACCCCAATATCAGAATAAAAAACTATTCATGGATACTAAAATTTGACATTTAAGTAGTCTTCCTGTCCCACAACATATAGTTCTTCTCATGATTTTTTTGCAACTACTTAAACATTCAAAAACTTCTTTATTGCATCCATGCAAAAAAGGTGAGGAGGGAAAGAGAGAGTGGAGGAGGGGAGAAATTTGGCTTGAGGTTCTTGATTTTCCAACTTTTGCTCTAAATAATACATAGGAAGACACCTTTGTAATTCAGCTGCTCTGAAGAATTTAATACAGCTGATGGGGGGGTATGCGTGTGTGTGTGTGTGTGTATTTTGACTTTCTTACTCAAATATTTAATCTGTATAGAAACCACATAATTTATAGTGGCCCAATTCTGTCCAACCCCTGGATTCCAAGACTGAGTATACCAGGATTATTTCTACATGGGAAGTCTACAGTTGCCTAGTGCCTGTGAATATTTATACCAGAATGCTATTAACAAGACAAAATAAAAGCAGGAGTTGGCCATTTCTAAATCATGCTGTGAAACAAATTTCTGGCCTGACCACATTTCTCTAAATTACTCTGTAACACATGGTATATAACCCTGCTGAGTAAAGGACTGCCTGCTTTATATAAAATAAGGACAAATGCTTGTTTTATCCCAATTCAAAATTTTACTTGAATAATCTTTGAGTTTTTAAATGTTAATATGTGCCATTAAAATGTGATTTTTTGCTGAGACCTGTTGCTATTACTCACCAATTGGACAATGGCATCTACCTTTAGGATGTTTATTCAGCTTGATTCAACAGGCCAAGTTGTAACTTTCTCCCTATTTGCCTTTTTTCCTTCCTTCCAGCTATTGGGATGGCTAAGCGTTGAATCATCATCCTCTGCTTGGTCAGCCCTACTTGATACTGATTGCCCCAAAAAGTGGCCTAACTGCTCTGTGGCCTATTCGTCTAACAAAACACATCATGCTAAACTGCTACAAACCAGTGTGTACCATGGAAATTTATTCAGACTCCTGAAGTGGAAGGAACTTTCGAGATCATCCAAGAGCAACTTCCTCAATGTTAGAATGAGAAAGTACAGGAGAGGAAATTGAGAGTCATGTTCACGGTCACATTGACGATGTGCACGGAAATCCATGTGCCTGCCTTAAGGAATCCAACTGCATTTCTCCTCCTTTGAGTCAGATGTGGGCCTACTATTAAAGGGATAAGGAAAAGTCCATCTAGAACTGTCAATGAATCACATTCCTTTAATAATTAATGTCTGAGGTGAATACAATTAATATATTCCTAAAACATAAAAGTGGATCAACAAATTTGCAGTTTTCACATTGCACATCCCAAACCACCCTATGCAGTGCTGTCTACCCATCTTATTTATTTAAACTCTCATTTAACATTCAGAGAATCAGTGCTTCCTGATGAAGGCAGGCTATAAAGCCTGAGTCACTATCAGGTGTGTGATTCCTTACAGGGAGGCTTGAGTTTTCTATCTGCTATCATAGAAAATTTGATTTTTTTAAGCTGTTTTTTGGCAAGCAGCTGAGAAGAGATTTTCATGTAGTGTATTTCTGCAATTCTAAGATGCTCCCTGCCTGCAATGCCTCCCTTGTGTATTTGAATGACCAATGTTTATTTTCTTTTTCTTTCTTAGTAATACTAAAATAATGGCATCTTATCATCAAGAACAACTTAGATTTGATGAAATACCATAGTTTTAAAAAATGGATGAGTGGCTTTAGGTATAGTTTGGGACACAGGAAATTCTTCACATCTCTGTAGGGTTATCAATCCTTTTCTGAAACTCACTGTTCAAAGCATAACCTGCAGCTTGATCTGCCTAACACTGGCTTAAGTGTTTCCATTATGAATAGGATGATGTTTTCCAAAGAGCACACAAAAACAACGAACATGAGGCATGACAGCAGCAAGGGTCCACACACCGACTCACACCGTTACGCGTCTCCACGATGCGTGCGTTCCCTTTAGAGTCTGTGTCACAGACAGCAGCAATGAGGAGACATGAGCATTTCAGCAGCGCGCTCAATCATGCCTGCGCTCGGAATGGTTTCCCCCACAAATACAGATGTTACACATTATAAATTTGTTTGTGAAGGGATGATTGAATATCTACCTGCCAGCTCACATAATGACACTTTTGTTGTTGTCTCCAACCCAATGTAATTTTTTTTCCTCTGAGAATGACAAATTTAAGTTCAGATTCCAATTTCTGAGATAACAAAAATGATGTGAATTTTCTGTTCTGATACACAAGATTAGGCAACAATAAGAGCTCATTTTAATTTCTGAGCCTAAACTTAAAAAAAAAAAACACTTAAATGTGTTTTATTTATTTTCTGAATCATAGAATTTTAAGAGATTCTGTCTTCACCTCATTTTACAACACAGTTTCCGTTTTTAAAGAATGACAGGATAAGCTACGAAGTAATAACTGGAAATGAAGCACTTACGTTTATAAAACACAGCTTTAAAAGATATGTGGGGCAGAAGTTCATAGATCTTTTCTAAAACAGTCGCTTCGCCCACTACGGAGGCATTTACATTCCAGACTTGGATGACGTCTTCACGGTCACGGACGCTGACACTGACTCCTATCACTTCGTCATCTGAGGGGAGCACAGGGAAAAGGAAAAAGATATGAGCGACAATTTCAAGTCTAATTATTTTTAAACATTTATTTATTTTATCTACAAATTCTGGGTAAGATGGAAAAAAAGAAGGTGGCATGAAAACCTTACTAAATAATTGTTTCTCTGGGGAGTCGCTGCGAAGATGCAGATCGGTGCATGAAACCTGCAGCAGTCAGACCCCACTTATCCAGGGATTTAGACAAACAAAGTGTTCCAGCCAAATGCATTTTCCAGATAAGTAATTTTACCCTTTTAAACATGTTACCAAAGCTTTCTATTTCTTACTCTGTTTTAAAGAGACTTTTTCTAAAATGGGTTGCATAATTCCCTGCCCTCTGAAAGCCAAGTGAACTTAAATGAACTTTTCCTCAATGCCTGGCTGTCTTTGTTAAGAACAGCAAGAGTTTCTCCTGACTTGTGCAAACTCTTGGAGACCGTGGGTGGCTAATGCTGTGTGCCCCGGCTCTCACTGGCCCTGGACTGCGGGTTTCCAGGTGCATACCTGCTGTTTGTGGTTTGCTTGCATGCTGCTTCCCCATTCTCTGCACCGTGTCTGGTACCTCCCTTTAGCAGTCCCTTCTGCTTGGCCAAAGAACCAAGGGCCAACTCTTGGTACCACAGTAAGAATTTTTAACCTTTGAATAAGGGTCCTGACAGCAGCTATTGTCTCTTTATCCATACTGATTTGTTCTTGATCTAGGACTGACTCGCAGACACCCTTGAGGCTGGAGGCTGGAGGCTGGAGGCTGGACGCCAGGCCTGCTGTGCCCCTATCTGAACTCTCACAGCAACTTTGTTTATGCTAATTGGAAAAGAGCTAACAGAAGCATAGACTTCAGGCACCTATGCATTCATGTTCTTAAGCCATGAGTGAAAGTGGGTTAGCTTCTGCACCCGCACTCTTGGCACAGCTAGGTAACATGGGAAAGACAAGCATTACCACAGTGAGGAGACTCTGCTTTGGGTAGTATGCTTTACATAATTTGCTAGCCTCTACAAGTCTAAATATTCATGCCACTGGAGTTTCCAGTGGGCAGGAGGTTAAAATATTTTGGTGTTCGAGTATGATTTAAGTAAGAATATACCCAATTTATTCAAATTATCATCTGACCCAAGCTTTTGCACCATGTGTGTGACTCGACCCTAAACTCCACTTATATAAATGTTCAAAAGCAGGCAACATGAGACTATTGTACTAGAAGTTTGGTTGGTGGCCCCCTTGGGGGGAAAGGAAGGTGAGGGCAGATTCTGGGGACAGTCACAGGGATATGCAGTACCTCATACATGTTAATAAATCCCTACATGTTCCATGTGTACCTTTTCCTGGACCTGTGACACAGTAAAAACCAAAAGATTTCTCCAAAAACCCACACTGTACCTAATCATGACAAACTTCAGAAATTTAGTATTCTACCAAGAAGAAACGTTTTAGATATAGGTTTCTTAAAAAAAAAAAAAAATACACATGCTCAATGAAAAAAAATTACCTAGAAATAAACAATTACATAAAGAGGAAGACTTTCTGGGTGTGGTTTCACTTGACTATAATGCCATTAACTGTGGAGATGGAGGCAAGAAGATTAACACGAATTTGAGACCAGCCTGGGCTCCATAGTGAGTTCAAGGTCAGCCCTCACTACATAGCAAAACCTTGCCTGCCCTGAAAAAGAGGGAGTCTTTTGGGTCAGATGGATAAACTGATGGATATTGAACAGGTCAAACTGTCACTTTGAGTGATGTCTACACCTTTTAGCCTCTGTCCAGTCTCAATTATTTTCATGGTTATTCCTTTGCACTTCCTAGCAATCTCCTCCACATCACCACGATGTTTCCTTTTGCTTCCGGATAACCTGAGCTCTAACTGTATAGTGTCACGCTGTATAATAAGCACATAGCATCACAACTGCGATCATGTCCAGCAGTCATTTTTTTCACTTTGGTTTGGTTTTTGGTAATGAGGTACTGCTAAGCATATAGCTCTTTCATAGTGTTAGGGTCAAAGAGACCCCAGCTCTTATATGAAGGTAGGACCACCAGTTAACATGTAACATTCATAAGTGGAATCAACCAGCAAAACACAGATTACTTCTGGGTACAGGCAGCATGACACAGGTAGGTAAGCCAGGAGGAGTCACGGTTTACAGATGATAGAATAAAAGTCCAAAAAGATTAGCTGGTTTGGCTTGTGAGATAGCTTAGCAGTCTAAGTACCTGCCTGACAAGCACAAAGACCAGGGTTCAATCTCTGGTACCACATACTGCATTGGCCCCAGAATCCTGGGTGCAATGTGCCAGCCCAAAGACCAGGCATGGTGGGGCATGCCTGTAATCCCATTGCTGGGGAAGCTAAGACAAGAGGATCACTACAAGTCTGAACTGTGTAGTGTGACCCTGTACCAATTAAATGAACAAAAAGTTTAAAAAACAACAAAGATTAGCTGTCATGCTTCAAGCAGCAACTCACTGACAGTTAACAGTTGTCTTACTTCCCAAATCAGCCACAACACTGAAGATTATTACTTCTTTTTATGTATTTAGTACAGGGTCTCACTACATAGACTGGACTTGTAGTGATGCTCCTGATTTTCAGCCTTCCAAGCACTGGGATTACAGGTACGCACCACCACGCCCAGTCTCAATCGCTGTCTCAGCATTTCCTGGGTGTGCGACCGGCACAACACACTGGAGATAGAAATCCCAGCCCCTGTGTCTGCCTAAGCAGGCACTTTTCTCTCCCTGGGAGAGAAAGTATCTGTGCTTATAATTTTATATAGGATACACTTTTGGCTGCATATTATAAAGTTTCTAGCAACTCTCCATTGGAACAGAAGGACTCTACATTTTAAAGGCAATTTTATCTGAACCTAAGCTTTGTCATAAATGAATAAAAAGTGGTTTAAGGCATGAGAAAAAAAAAAAGTAAAACTACTGAAATGCTAGAAAGATGAATGCAAACTTTTCACAGGAATTGGAAGGAGGGCTCTCTAAGACTGTCCCAGCTGAGGGATCATGGGCCAATGGATTCAACCAATGAGCAAAAATTCACAACAAGTAAAAGAATATTTTTTTAAAAAACAACCTAACTGAAAGATGAATAAGAAAAGCAATGTTATTCTAAATTTGACCTCAGGAGCATTCAAAAGAAGGTACTGAAGAAGAAAATAAACCTTTAAATAGCAGTTAGCTTCTCTGAGAATGGTTCCATGACAGACACAAAGCAGAACAAAAAGTGCTCACAGAGAGTGGCAGAGGGGCTCAGCATAGTGTACTCAAGGCCCTGCATTCTTTCCCAACACTAAAAACAACACAGCAAAGTGCCTAAAGGGGCTCCTAGAAGTCCACTCAGGCTCTGAAGAGTCTCTGCAGGAAGGTCCCATGACTTGCTTTCGCCCCAGTTGTAGGACAACTGACAGGAAGAATAGGCAAGGACATCCCTTCCAACCTCCCAAGAGGATCAAGAGAGACACAGAAGGAAGGGAGCGGACTGGGAGGAACAGAGGGATGTGTGCCCGCCTACCTCTAGCCCTACCAGACACCTGCCGCCTTGGTGTGAAGAACCTGCCTGGTAGCAGGTCTCCTTTTCTTTCTGCCACTCCAGACAGATGGGTATGGATAATATTGAAGTATGAAAGGAAATATGTATAGACGCATGCACATTCGTATACACATAGGCCACTGTACTAACAAATGTCTAGAAACTAACGGCCACTACCCTAAACACCTCTTACAATTGTAGAGGCCAAAGGTAATTTTTATTCATCTCAGGATGTATCAATAAATGTATGCAAATACTTATACAAGTTTTTTCTTTTCTTGATGTACACATTGTTGGGAAGACTCTACATAATATGCAGTCATCCCTTGGTGTCCATGGGATGCAGCTCCAGTGCCCCTAGCCCCAGGACTCATGGATGCTCAAAGTAACTGCATGCCAAAGCATCTCTGTAGATCACCCCTTATTCCTTGAAAGATCCTTAGATTACATTATTCATTGCCCCATTTAGGAATGAGTTCCCAAATGGGATTTGTTCCTAAGTCATCCAGAATGAGTCTTATACACTTCTAATACAAATATACAATGTAAAACATAATAAAAAACTTCACATGATCTTGTCTTTGCTCTTTAGAACTGTGCCAATGGCTGAATAGTTCATGTTAAAAGAATGACTGATGTCTATCATCTTTTAGCTTCCGTGCAGTCTCAATTATTTTCATGTTTATGCCTTTGCACTTCCTAGCAATCTCCTCCACATCACCGTAGCATTTCCTTTTGCTTCCAGATAACCTGAGCTCTAACTGTATACTGTCACACTGTACAGTAAGCACACGGGAGCACAACCATGATCATGTCCAGCAGACATATGAGCTACTTCTGGGATCTGCTTGAACCATAATATGAGGTCCATTAGAGCTCTAAAAGTTGGCAAATGGAAATGTTCTTAAGTTGGGGGCTTTCCATATTTATAGGACTAATACAACATAAATGCTATGTAAACATTTGTTATACCATATTGTTTTATAAAATGCTATATATTTTTGATCTGTGATTGGCTGAACAACATAAATGCTATGTAAGCAGTTGTTATACCATACTGTTTTGGGAATAAGAACAAGGAAAAAAACATATGTACGTGTTTAAATACAGACACAATCTGTTTTTTCCAATATTTTCGATCTGTGGTTGTTGAAACTGTGGGTATAGAACCCACATACAAGAGTTGACTACATACATATGTAAATATACACACATCTTCCACTAAACATTGCATTCACATTAAAAAGAAAATCTAGCTTCACAATTACAAAAAGAACATTTTCAAAGCATGCAGAAAGTGTAACACATGAGACCAAACTTCTGCAAGAAACAAGCAGGGGCCAAACAGACAGGAGGCACAGGCAGCCCGAATCAGGGTTCTTTACCTGCTGCGGCACAGTCTGTGAACTGCTCCCCGATACTTGCTAACAACAGCTCTTTCCAAACTGTGGACTGATGCGGGAAAAGAGTAGAAATCAAAACATAAACAAAACACATTGTTTTAGACCAAGATCTTCAGGAACCAAACAGCTTTCTCAACGTCACACGCACTTTCCACACCCACAGCAGGACTCAGAAATGTCTCCGTCATGGCGTAAACATTTCTGAGGAGGGCATACTTCAGACTGGCTTACAAATAACTTCACCCAAACAAAACACAGGGGTCTAAAGTCTTGTGAAAGCTGACTGCTTTTGAAACCCTCATGAAGGTCAGAAGTACTGGGAAAAATTAATTGATGGGACTTACACTTTTCAGGTTTCTTTACCTCTTGCTTTTTTAAAATGTACCAGCTAAGTATATTTGAGTGTTATTAGTAAAATCCTTCTCTTCATTTGTCTTGCATTTGATAATGTATTTTAAAAGTTATCCTAGGGAAAAAAAAAACTTAAAAAAATTTCTTGTTTACTGAATTCTAGAGCTGTAAATGTCGATTCACTGGAGACAGCCTGTTTATATTAAGTAGTGGGGTTTATGTGCAACTGTACACGGTTTTCCTGTATGGATTAGTCTGCCTCCTGCCAACAAGAAACACAGGGTTTGAGTTCCCTCCACACATACAACTGCTAATGCCATCTAACCAACAGTGAGAACCCACTCACAGGTCACTGGAACCAACAATGCTCCCAGTTCGTCCCCTGGAAAAGCTTGTAATCTCATTTATCCTCCACGCCAGTTCACAGGCTCTGGGATCTCCCAGAGTTGTCTGAATTTTGAGGTGCTGCTTACTCTTTGTGACCTGGGCAGTCTACCAACCTCTCTGAGCACTAGTCTCCTTGGGTAAACAAAGGATCTCACAGGGTCACTGAGAGTATAAAATTAGAGAGTAAAAACATCCAAAGGACTTAGCACCGTGACTGCAATCAATGTGCTCAACGCATAAAATCAGCCCATAAATAACTGCTTATAGGCCGTATGCTAGGCATTCAGTACACATTAACTAAAATAACAGTGTTTATTATTATGCTCTAATGAGCCTACAGCAGCTGTGCTGATCTTTTAACTTAGTTAACCTCAGTGGCGGTTAACTAAGCAGTTGAAAGGTGACGCTCACCTCAAGGAGGGTTTGGTTTCTGCTTTCCTAGACCCTTGCATGTCATAGATTAGTCTACCACCTGGAAATGCTCACTTTCACTTTCTATCTGCCTGGCTTTGGCCTTACCCTCCATTAAAGATGGAGCCAAGGCTGGGGAGAAGATGCCAGGAGCAGGCAGACAGCTCTCCTGTGTCACATGCAAGGACGGAAGCCTCACCACACAGCTCGAGGAGGGCAGTGAGTGAGGGCAGCTGAACTGCCTGGGACCAGGGCGCCTGCAGACAAGGCAGCTGACTGCAAGGGGATGTGGCCAGGGAGTGAGAGAGGAAAGACAGTAGCTATGCTGTAGCTACTTTTCAATGAATGTTAACAGCGTGATTGCTTCTGTTATCTACAGCTAAGCTAAGGCAGTCAGACAGGTGAGGCCCTAGGAGCCCATACAAAGCATGCAAACACATTGCAACTGTGGCTAGAGGCATAGCCATTGGAGACCAGGCCTTAGGATAAAGACAAAATGACAGGCCTACATGCTTCATGGAGAGAGGAATAATAAATTAACATGTCATCCCAGTGAGTGACTATGACCTTCCCGATTTGAACATCTCTTCCTCGAAAGGCTCTTGTTCTTTCCATGCACAACTACCATGTGACCTGCTTTCTCACTGGATCAATATTAGTTAAGAGCCTAAACTTGTTATTGATTGACCACAATTTTGTCCCCACTCTCTCAGGAGCATGCTCTCTTTCTCTCTCTCTCTTTTTCAATAAATATTTCTTCCTTTTACACTTCACTGTTCCTTAGAATTCATTTTTTAGTTTTAAGAAACACAAACTGGCATACCGAGACCTAGCAGGCTGGGAGTTACATCTATTTCCCCTATATCACCTCCATGAGAATTCAAAGGCTAGCACAAGTAAATAACACGAACAGGCAAAAGGCATTCTGAAATTTAAGCATTCTTGCATTCTCTCACACATATTCTCTGCTTTGCCATTTTAGGAGGGTAGAAGGGTTTCATAGGCTGTGCCTAGTGTGCTATTTGTTCCTTTGACATTTTTTTTATTATGTATGCCAAGCACAACACCAATGAATCTTGGTGGGGGTACTAGGGTTTTACCTACAGCCTTTTGAACTGAGCTACATGACCAGACCTTATTTATTTATTTAATTTAATTTTTCTAGACAGGGTCTTGTTAAGTTGCTCAGTTGTCCAGGTTGGGTTCAAACTCATGATCCTCTTGCCTCAGCCTCCCACAGTGTAGGATTGTATGTGTGTGTCCCCAATCTCAGCTGGAGTTGCACATCTTGATTTAATATACCCCTGGAAAGAAATCTGGTCATACTCTCAGGTATGTGCTCATAGGAAAATGACTACAGCCCAAGTATGTGGGTTCCTGGGGATTTTAATCTTTGAGCTTATCCATATGAAAAAAAAAAGCTACAAAAAACGTGAGCCTGAAAAGCATCTGCTCTTCCCTCCATTTTCACTGGAGCTGTGGCTTGGCAGAGCTTAAGGGGGCAATTTTAATGCTCATTTTGAGGTAGGATAGAAGAAATAGGTAGAATAGAGACAAAAAGCTAAAGAGATAGCTCAGAGTCTTAAGTGCCTGTATGGCAAGTGCAAGGTCCTGAGTTCAATCCTTGGTACCCCCCCAAAAAAAGAAAATCAAAAAATATTTTTTAAATGTATGTTAATAAAAACCCTTAAGCTTCAAAATACAAGTCCAGTGTATTTTCTCTTTTTCCTTCTCTCCAAATAGCAAACATGCACCACTCCCTCCAGCCACAAAGGGCTCTGCCCCCCACCCCCCACTTGCAAATGGTCCTGGGTCACCCTCGCAGGACCACGCTTTTGGTATTTCTCATGGGAAGAGTTCACTGGGGTGGGCTGTCTGCTCCCAGCCTCTAGGACCAAGATGATACTGCATATCTCTGAGTTTCAGATTTCCACCTCAAAAGCATAGAGAAGACCCCGTTTCCAGCTGCATCTTGTCTCGTCTTTGAGCACCCACATTCTGCTTTTGAGTGCATACTAATAAATCCTTCTCATACCTCTTTTACTGATGCAGCCTGAAAATTCTTTTGCCTCTATGGGAGTCAGTGGACCTGTGAACTTAATGTAAAGGGGTAGGCTAAGCTGTTTTTTTCAGACACGGGGATCCTCAGACCTCACCTGTAACAATTTCATTTTTAGACAGTATGGGAGACAAGAGCCTATGCCTACAAAATGTGGGTACAGGCTTGGCTGAAATCCCAAAGAGTAGAGAAACCTTCGAGGCTCCACATTTTCTGTTCCATGGTCAGCAGAGCGCTTCTGCCTTCCAGCAGGGGAGGATGCACTTTTTGGTGGGAAGGGCCCTCTTCCCTCCGTGGAAAGCCAGCTTCCACATATTAGTTATGGCTTGGGAGCAAAGGGCCGCCATCAGGACAACCAAATTTCCTGTGACATTCACATGGGCTGACTGATCAAAAGATATGAGGACCGTTGAACTTTTTTACAATAAAAGGCACACTGCCATTGATCCCCCTGAACACACTCCTTGTTTGATCAAACTTAACTCTTCACCATGCCACTTTTTTTTTCCCAACTGAGTTAAGTATTTTTATTCTTTTGGTAATCTCTTCCAGGGTTAACTACCTCATTGTAGGTGCTGAAATATGTAAGGTTCCAGTTCAAATGTTGACACTGCTATGAACATAGTCTCTTTCCCTTCTCTGCAGCTCAGAATTAAAACTTTGATTCTTGTCTTATATTCCAGTCTCAGAAGTAGTTCCACTGCAGAAGTTATTTGAAGAGTCTTATGCTTTTTAGCAATGGGCTGTGACCAGATTCTATCTTCTCCATGAACACTACAATGGACTTAGTTTAGATAAGTATTAAACTAAGAGGGATTCTCTCAAATGAGTTTAAATGCATTTTCTTTTTAGCCAACCTACATGACATGTTTTTTCCCTAAAAACTAATGCATCCACTCCAAATAAACCACAGTCAAAATAAACAAAGCATTCAAGATGACATCAGTCCCATTTGTCTAAAATCCTGGTGTTGTGTAGATGACAAGTGATAGATCCAAGGTTACCATCTTTTTCCATTTCTAAACCATCCTTAAAGAAAACAATAAATGGGGTCACACCATCCTCACGGTAGTCCAGGAGAGCAACCATGCCATCTGGATTCATGTTTGCACCAATAAAGAAGTGAAAGTTTTTGAAATTAGCAAGAATGGGCTTGTTTTGCTTTGCAGCCCATATCATAAATGGTTTTACTCTTTCTGGCCTTCGTTCTTCAAGTTTGCCTTTGGTTGATTTCATATAACCTTTGATGTACTTCTTGTAGGCCTCTTTTGTGAAGCTGGTTTCCTGCAAGTGATGGTTCATGACAATATCTACACCGGTGACTGCTGTGCTTTCAGTGCCTCCACCTTCTGGGCCGAGGCTTTGCCACCAATGAGCGAGTTGCTAATGTTACCCTCTGTTCTACTGATCATCTTGCCCTCCACTTCCAGGCACTTCCCCAGGATCTACCAGATCTTATAAATGTCAGAGAACATCTCAGCGTGGCTGATGAGGTCCCGGTAGATAAACATGATGGTGGCTGAGGGAGGCAGTGGCCGTGCAAGCTTAGCAGGAGCCGGGAGCTCAGAGCGAGCGCGGAGCAGCGGGAGTGGTGCTCAGGGGGAGCGGGTAGAAAAGGCCGACTCAGCAATTCCCCAACCTCCTATGGAGGGCCATCATGTCATTTTTAAAGTAGCTCTGGAGTTCCTCTTTCACGAATGTTTTCACAAAATGTGATTAAAAGGAATGTGGTGATTGCTATTGCTGAATGTCATCCAACAGAGAGGCAGGCTCAGGAAAACACTGTGGCATGTCCCCATCCACATTTCTTGTTGATCTGGCACCATGAGACTTCTGGTTCTCCCCCAAACTCAAGATAAAACCATGAAAGGTCAACAGTTTGAGACAAGTGAAGACACAGAGGCAGCCAAAACAGTGCGACTACAAACACTGCCCAGAGCGATGTTCAGAACTACTTCAAAAAGGGACAAGGATGAAGAGGTGTGTCTGAACTATATGTGAGCGTGTAGGGGGCATTTGAGGGAGGTTAGTGGCAACATTTCTTTTATTGTAAGAAATTTTTAAAATTTTGAACATACTGTATTCTTTGATCCCATTTCATATAAACATTCATCCCTTGAAGAATGCATGATAAAGCAACACAATCACACCATTTCTATAGGGAAGCACACTAGACTTTCAAGGTCACAAGTATAAGACAGACATATCCCTAAGGTCAAACGTGAGTATGCCAATCCCAGGCCCCATGGCAAACTTCGAGGCAGGCTCTCTGAAAAGCACATAATGCTCAGGGCATGCAGTCAGCAGCAACCCCAAGCTCATCCAGGTACGGGAAACAGAACAACCTACCGTGCTGTCCTTGGGAACTTTCATCTTCCATACACCACCCTTCGCATTACTCTCCTCTTCCCTGCATCAGAGACCAATGTTTAAAGTTACACTCAATGACTAGCTAATTCTGTACACGTTTAGGTTACTTGTATATATACAGTTAGCTTCATAATAGATGACCTTAAAACAAAAACAACCAGGCAATTTTCCGGTAACTCCACCCCCTGATTAGAAACAGAAGCAGACAAAAGAAAAAAGAAAACAACAGATGGGGCTATAAGAAAATGGTGATGAGGGCAGCTGAGAGGGTGACAGGACCAAGGCCCTTATTCTCAAGTAGATAAGAAGAGGTTCCCTGGACCCTTCTGGAGATCTGCTTCCTGGGTGTGGATACTGTTACATTTCAAATCATGTTCATGATACTGTCTGTATCAAACAAGCTATATTCCTCTGATGGACAGCTGTTGCATTTCTCTGCTTAGTATCTGCTTCAAGCACCCAAGCTTCCCTTTAGGGTACCAGTTGCCTTCTGGCTTTATGTGAGCCTAGCTTTAAAGACAAGCTATGATGCAAGATCACCTTGGAGAATCCCAGTGTTTGTGACAGGCCAGGGATGGAACAGTGACCCACGGTTGGCCGGTGACCCACAGTTGGCTCATGACAGCTGGCCCCAGATTTTACTGTGGTTGGGGAATGCTTATACTGGCAAACTTGCAAAGTGTACGAATGGCACGCAGGATGACCACTGACCACCATGAATGGGAGAACCCGCCTGCAAATTTAGCAGCACAGAGGAAGGCAAAGGAAAATGGAGAAAGGGTGTCAGGGTCCTGAGAAGACCTGCGAAGCCACCTGTGCAGGTCATCAGCCCACCTGGGGGCTTCCCAGTTCTCAGTTCCCAATTATCCTGGCTTGTGCTTGCTTTGATTTCTGCTACTTGTTATTACATGGGATGAGACAGAGTTCCATTTTATTAGAGAGCAAATGACTCAGAAAGGTTAAAGGACGTGCTGCAAGGATTACTACTTTAGACTCCAGCCTGTACCAAGCTATTAAAGAAGAAAGGACACTTTCCTGTAGGCTTTGGCTCTCACACGACTGGCAGACTTTCGTGGGTTCACTGACATCCACAAGTGAGAAGACCTCGTGTGATTCAAAACCACGTCCCTCCTACCTTGACTTCACATTACCCATCAGACACTTACCAAAGTGGTCGCCTCTCTCCTCTCATTAAATGGTAGCTACATCTCAAAGGCAGGCTAGTCACAGGAGGGATATTATTGTACACACTCCAGAATATCTTTGAGAAAAAAAAATTTACATTTATACACTCAATATTGATTTACTATACCAACAGATAATAACATTAATTTATCACAGAAAGTTCTGATTTTCATTAAATTCCATCCATCCAAAATAGATTTTTCTATTCCTTCTAATTTTCTGCTAGAAAATATAACAGTAAAAGAATCTTCTTTACTGATGCTGGGCCAACCAATTTCTATCTTCTGTCAGACAGGTATGGTTATTAAGCATGTATTTCTATTCAACATGTGCATACATAAAACTGCAAATACTGGATGTGCTGGTACATAATAATCACTGTACTCTGGGAGGCTGAGGCAGGAGGACTGCACAAGCTCATCCACAATCCAGAGGCTCACAGAGAGTACGCCAAAACAAGTAAGGAGGAGCTAGGGATGCAGCTCAGCACAAGCACTCTGCTTCAGTCCCCAAACCTGAACAACAAAACAAACCTGGAAAGGTAAAGTACAGTGGCTGGACTAAAATTTGTAAATTGTATCACATTAAGGATTTTTGTTAAATGAACACATTTTAGCTGCTTGTCACTAACATGTAGCTATGTGAGAGGACAGATACATTAATCTGCTTCACCACAGTAACCATGTACTATCTATGTGTATTTCATAATAGCATATTCCATAATACCACAATGCTTACCTCAAATATCTAGAATATAATTTAATTTTTAAAAAAGGAAGTATTTATTGCCACAAAAAAGTATGCACATTTTTTCTAGTAAATGCTTAAATAGATCTGTTTAACTTTAATTTATATGGAAATCAAAAGTTTGATAGTTTTGAAGATTTTATTTGAAAAATTATAGTAAACATGTTTTACATTAGATATTTGATACACTTTTGTGACACATTATTATCCTCAACAATTCAATGAGAACTTCATTGACAATGGTATTCTGTTGTAAATAAACTCTGTCCTCAAACTGGAAAGGATCTTGCTAGTCAGTGGTTTTTCTTACATGTTAATGGCATCTACTGAAATCTCGAGTACTGCACTGTTGTACTGGGAAATGTTTCCTTAGCACAGAGTCTTCTAGGAAGGACTCTGTGATTGGCTTGGGGCTGATGAGAAAGCCCCAAGTCATGGTCACTAGACCCTGACCTCCTCTTCTCGCTCAGAAGCACCGAGCTACCTAAGATCATGGGCGAGGTGACTTCATGTCCCTGTCTTTGTAAAACTTGAATGTTGAAGCCCCACTCACAGTGGAACCTTCTTAGAAGTCAGTGTCCTTAGAAGATAACGGACATGATGGTGGCACTCTTGGGAGGGTGGCAGTGTACTTACAAGAGGGAGACTGCCAACTCTCTACCAAAGGGGGACAGACACAAGAAGCTCTCAACTGTCTGTAGACCAGGAAGAGCATCCTCACTGGACCCTCACTAGGCTAGCACCCAGATCCTGGACTCCGAGCCCCCAGAACTATGAGAAACATAGACCTGCTACCTAAGCCCCCTAGTCTGTGGTGCTCTGCCATATTAACTAAACTCACTAGACAAAGTGACCATAAACAGAAATGGATAATATAAATAATAAAGCAGCAACAATGGAGTCAGTAATAGTAACAGCAAGGACAGGTGACATTTACTGAGTTGTGTGTGCCAGGTCTTGAATTATAAGTTTTACATGCTTATGTAATTTATTCTAATGCAACCTTATGAGAGTTACTGCTTCATTTCAGAGACAAGGAAATGGAGATCCAGACTGCCTTACCAGCATCACTGTAGACTACAGACACTAGGATTAGGACAAGACTGAGGCTATGAAGAAGAAAATGTTCTTCAGTTCATTGCGATGAAGCCGTATTACTATAATCTGGGGATCTAAGCACAGAATTATGTGAAAATGAGAAATACAATTCTGTGTGGTGGTGGGGGGGGGTCCTCTAGGAGGTCTGATGAGGCAGTCCAAGGCACAGAATAATTATAGAAGTGAATCCTAGGGCCTCCTGTTCTGAGTGGCAAAGGCAGAATGGAATTTTCTCTATGATAAATGACAATCCTTATGGGTTGTTAAAGCTTGTTTTGTGTAAAAGTACAATAAAACTGAACAAATTGGAAAGGCGGTAAAAATGAATGGAAAGAAAACTGAAGGGAAAAAGAAGACCATTGTGGTAGATTTATAACTGAGAACTTGGCCTATTCCTTCCACTAAAATGGCACTGACACAGGCAAAATGCCTGGTCATAAGCACATATCCTCAAATGTCCATCCTTATGCAGGTACTTATTCAATAAATACTATGCTGCTAGTGCTAATAACAAAGTACATCCAGTATTTCAGGGTCCACCTATGGTGAGAATGAGTGGGTACAGCTGGAATTTGAACCAGGCACTCTGATTCTAAGGCCCCTATTTTCTTAACCACTAAGCTGTTTCCTATCATGACAGTGCTGTATATGTTGAAGTGTCCTCTTTAATTTAGGAAGCCCTGGACAGCTGTTGAAGATGTCTTCCTCCCAGTTAATGCCCTTAACTGCACAGAGTCTGGTGACTTCTTCATCACAGCCTGAGACACCAATAAGGCAATGACTGCTGAATGTAAGGATAAAAATGACACTAAATGAAAAGCCCTGCCTGAAAGAAATCCAAGAGGACTCTGTGTTGGCAAATTTTGAATCTAAACGCATCCCAAAGCAAAGCTGCCTCTTCGCCTCCTGTTTCAATTCTCTTCAGAATGTTACAATAAATGCTTCTCTCATTTGCAAAGTTCAGGACAACCCTTTAGTCCCTGCTAAGGAGTACACACAAACCTTGGAAACTTCTCTTGAAAACAAACTCAAATACAGATAACTGATACTGTTTACCAGGGCTGTTTACCAGGGTAAATCTGACTGGAGGAGACTGAAGCCCAATCAGAGACAGTAAAAGATCTGACTCTGACAGCATATTCACTAAAGTATCTATTTGTACATTTATGTGGCAACAAATGGGAGTAGAGCATCTGGTGACAATACTGAGAGGGCCCTACTCAAAGCACAAGGCTATGAGTGGGTCTATCCCCCTATTCCAAACCAGGCACAACGTTTATAAATGGTGCCTAACTCATGTTTTCAATGCCTTAATGATCACCCAAGTATAATAAATATAAAAATTGGACATCACTCACTTGGTCACTGTGGCTGGATGCCAGCTGTGTATACGGTAATCATCCTTGGGGAACTGACTGACCAGGCAAGTGATGGCCCCTGACCCCAGTGGTCCACTTGGGGGCCATAAGTTCTCCAACATCATTCTGGTGCTCCAAGTGAGCATCCAGATGCCTTCCCAGTAGATTTTTAGGACAATCCTCACTGGTCACAAAGCTCTCAAAACATGTTTTCCTACTCTGTACAAGGAGCACCACAGCATTACTTCACTGCATGATTCAATGACTCCAAGTGCAATCATGTGGGAGGTCTAAGACAGCATGTGAAGTGTGGTCACACTTATTAAATGTGGTGACCACTTGGCACACTCTGAATTTTCTAGCTCAGGTTAGAGTAATTATGCCCCATTTGATAACCTTTTGCCAAACAAATCATCATTCATTATTAGAAAAATTAGTGACCCTCCTCAATTTCCCACTAGAATGTTCTAAAGAAGAAAAAGAAGTCCATGTTTTCTTCCAACAGTTGCAGCATGTGTAGAGGAGGCTATCTGCAGAATCCTGAATGAATGTGTATTCTCATTAGGTGGGGATTCCTCAGGTTGAACCAATCATGTTCTTGGAAGGCAGACAGACACCAGAACAGAGACGGGCACTGAAAAGGTTTAATGGATGTTTTAATGCACAACAGACACAAAGACTGGAAGCAAAGAGCTTCTGGTGTGTAAGAGCTAGAGAGTTCAAAGAAAAATGGGTTGGGTTTGAGTCCCAAGAGTACAAGTCACTCCGAGATGGGGAGTTAAGTTTGGAGCAGAAAGTGAGGTTCCAACTTGAGAGGCCAAAAGATAGGAGTTCTCCACAAGAGCACAGGGGTTTGGAAGGGAACAGAGAGCACAGCACTGTGCTTCCTGCTGGGGGCAGCGCATAGGGCCCCAGGACTCCTGAGGCTCCTTCCTTCAGCGTGGGCCAGGACTCAGGTCAGAGAAGAGCTGGGGAGGGGGGCTGTATTTTCAGGCCTGGAGGGCTGTCGCAGGTTTGCAGTTCCTCTCGTTCTGGTGAGGCATGGGGAATGCAGAAACACTGCTGATATCCTCAACCTACACCACGAAATTACCAGACAGACCTGGGGTATGCATAGGGGTGCACACAGCAGAGGCCTTCAACACTTGAGGCCACAGCTGTATCCGGTGGCCAACATGAGGGCAGCAGTGAGGTGGGATAAGAGGCATCAATGAGATTTACCTTGGAAAAGGTGAAGTTTTACATCTGAAGTAACTAAGTTACTTAAAGGTTGCAAGACTAAGCACCCTTCCTGGGGACAACCCGCTCAGGCCCCTCTCCTGTCCCCTTCTCAGACAGGAGCTTTCTTTCCCTCAATAAATACATTCTGCTCATAAAATGAAAAAGACTAAACACCCTTCATCTCAATACACACAACAGTCTCTGCTCCAGTGAGCAAACCTACAGGAATGTGGGCAATCTGACACCACTTCTCTTTCTGCATAACTGGGTTAGGATCATAGATACTAATCCCATTATACATATAATGAATAAATTAAGCATGGATAGAGAACCCTGTTACACTGATAGTAACTTTGCACTCGACTGAGCTACGTAGCAGAACTGGCTGCAGGTCTGTCTCTCTTCCTCCCTCTTGCAATCTTGGCCTCTCTCTTCAGGGCCAGTGTCTTTCCCCTTACATCCCTCTCTTTACTCCAGGGGTCCTCCAGGTCCAGTGCCTACTGCCACAGGCTCTCCTGCTAAGTAAGGAAGCACATTAATTCAATCTTCCCATCATCCTGTTTTCCGCACTGACATACAAACCCCTGCTTCTTGACACCCAAGCCTCATTCCTCAAGAGTCTGAGAATCAATCTGCTGCCCTAACTTAATGACCCATAAGAGCATAACTCCATAACCAGGCAGGCTAACCTGCTGGCAACAGAAGTTTTGACATTCTTTGTAGTACCCAGAGTGACTTTACTGTCTTCATCTTAATGGATTATATATGCTATTTATGAAGACTTCCTGGCTATGATAATACTGAAATTCTACTTAGAAAAAATATGAAGTGTCCACTGTGTAACTTTAAGTGAAAGTGGAACACAGCATAAGTGGAACAACTATGGCAAATCTTGAAATTGACAAGAGAAATTGCTGAGGGTTGAGACAGAATGCTATATAGGAATACAATTCTAAGGGTGAAATTTTGAGTCTTACAGCAGGCAACATAGAAAGGGTCTGGGAACAAAGGACCCTCTCAGGCAAATCCCATCTGCAGGGAGTTCCACACTCTCCCACACAGCCATGCCTGGGTGTGTGTAGCAGTCCTGTTCCCATCTGCACTGCACCCACGGAGGAGACACCAACACCGAGAAAATGTGTAATGTGTACACATTCAAAAGATCAGAAAGGATCAATAAACTCATCTGGAAAACACACCTAAGAGAAAAAGAAATTTCCAAGAAAGATGTGCTTATGCCACTGAACTACCTCCCCAGCCCTAAGAAAGATGTGAAAGTAGGAAATAACCAATTTCAGACCATTAACATTCCTGCTGGCTACAGTGTGAGTGTCCTCAGCAGGGGTCACCCAGGTCCTCTGAAGGCCTGGCCTCCTGCACTTCTCAGTCTCGGGGTCCAGAGAGAACAGAAGGGAGCACCAGCCCTGGAGGGACAGGAAGGCTAGCCAGTTCCACCAGCCTCAGTCCTGGAGCTAACACAGGAATAACATCCCTCCCCCACCTGCATGACTGGGACTTGCAGAAGGGCCTCGTTAATAACCCATGATTCTTACCTTTCACCTGACTCCACATCAGGAATAGGGATTCTGAAAACAGAATCAGGAATAGGGAGACAGGTTTCTCAGTGCGGACAGTGACAGAGCACCAACATACAATCACAGAATAAACAGGCAACTGAGACAGGGGTGTGCTCAGTAAGCACTCCAGCTAGTTCTTGAGGACTAAAGACCATTCTAGGGATACTAAAGACACTCACAGGCCTAACTCCCAACAGGTAGGAATAAGTTAAAGATGTTTTTTATTATTTATTTAAATTTATTTATTTATTTTATGGAACCAGAGATTGAACTAAGGCCCTTGTGCTTGCCAGGGAAGCGCTTATTCCACTAAGCCATCTGCCTGGCTAAAGATGTTTTTTAAAGTGGAGGTATGAGTAGAGGTATAATCCAGGGCCTAATTCTTGAATTTTTTTTTCTAATGTGTTTGGAACAGGGTCTACAGGGTCTCATTACAGAGATGGGACTCGTAGTGATTCTCTTGTTTTCAGCCTCCCAAGAACTAGGATTATAGATGTGTATACCACCACACCCAGTCTCAATGCACCTAGGGGCAGGGCCATCACGGCACACTGGGATTGAATCCCAGCCGCTGTGCTCTGCCTAAGCAGGCACTTTAGTCCACTGATCTACCTGGCCGGCCCTTCATAATTCTTGAAATTAACAGAAATAAATAACCTAGAAGCAGTGGTATACAGTTTCCCTATGTAAAACATGACTGAAGAAAGCATGAAAAGATGCCCCAATAGAAAGAGAAGAATGATGGCAGGTGAAATAATATTACTGGGGTTTACCTCTTTTGTTACTTCACCGTCCTAATTCACTCTCATGACAGCACAATACAAATCTCTGTTATAATTATGCCCATTTCATAGAGTAGTGAACTGAGACACAAGTTAAATAACTTGTATGAGCCAGTAAGGGCCATACCATGGGATGTGAAGTGAGCAGCGTGACCACTGGAACACAGTCCCGCACCCTCACTAGTCCGCAGCTGGAGCAAAGGGGGAGGAGGTTCCAGTAGCAGCGTGAGGGGGTTTGCTAAGCCCCAAGCTCTCCTGTATCATCTCATGTGGCCCTCACCCAACCTCATAAAGTCTGCATGATTGTTATCTCAGCTTCACAGAGGAGGAAGCTGTAGTAACTTCCCAGCCACTCACAGCAGAGTTTCTCAGCCTGCTTTCCTGTCACCCTACCCCTGAAGCTGACCTCAAGGAGTGTTTTTTGCATAATCACCACTGAGAAATTCTAAAACCACAGGGACTGTGTAATCCTCTATAGATTGCATATATGTCTGTACTTTCTACAGATTTTGTTCCCATTGAAAATGCACAGCCCACAGGTGATTACATTTTTATGTGGACAATCTACTCTGATCCAGGAACAGTGTTTTCTTTTTTTATTTCTCATGCATCCAGTCCTTCAACATGTACTGGATGAAAGAGAACTGGCATAAAAGAATATAATATGACGTGATTCCACTTATCTGAAGTTCAATACAAGACAAAAGGAATTGCAACAAATATTACGAAATTCATATTACTTTGTTAAGTGAAATTCTGCATCACTTGTAATTTTTTGTTTTAATTCTAAATTGTACTCTCTTTAAAAAACAAAAGTAAAAACTGTGCCTCATGTAAAAACAAGACAAAAGGAGTACACACTATAAGAATCATAAGAGTGGCTGCACCTGCAGGAGGGGACCTGATAAGATATGGGGCAAAAAGAAAATATCTGGTGGTTACATGTATATATTCCTTCATCAAGATTTGCACTTAAGAAATATACATCTACTGTGTACACAAATTACATCCCAATAGAGTGTAGTTTTGGTTTCCTATTTTTGTTTGTTGGTTCCTGGGGTCTAAGCACAGAGGTTCACATGTTAGGTGAGGGCTGTATCTCTGAGCTACACCCCTGCCCTTAAAGTTCAGTTTTAAAGAAAGTATGTCTTACATGTGCTAGCCTGGGGAATTTAAACTATTCCCTGAAGAACTTAACACACTGCTGGATCCAAACCCCAACCAAATGGTCTGTGTTATCAAAGAGCCAAGAAAAATGAGCCAATATATTATCTGACTTTTCTGATGTCTGTCCTGGATCTCACATCCTGTTCGTGGGATCTATTTGTCACATCAAAGTGGAAAAAGCCCAGTGATTCTCTAAATGACCAACAGGATCAAACAGCTTCTACTTGAGGGGAGACCTTAAAAAGACCTGTTACTAAAACAGTTAGTTACTCAGGAGAGGGAACAAGTCTGTAAATTCATGGAGAAGGAGAAACAAAGAAGCCTTTCCCAGACTGTGAAGGCACTGAGTTCTCTGGACACCAGTCACATGCTGCCTGTGATGCCGCCTATATTTGACACTGACTGATTCTTTGCAGAGGGGTAGTTTTTCCACATTCTCATGTAATTTCCCCAAATACATAAGAAACGCCTTGTGACTGAGAAGTGTCTTTACAGCCTTGGTGGCCATGCACAGCACCTTATAAACAGTTCCCCGGGATTGAGCAGTTACAAAAACACAATTTGTATTATTTTTTATTTATTATCATCATTATTATTATTATTATTATTTTGTATTTTAGGACAGGGTGTACAGGGTCTCACCGCATAGATTGGACTCATAGTGATCCTCCTGCTTTCAGCCTCCCAAGTGCTGGGATTACAGGTATGTACCACCACACCCAGTCTCAATGGCCATCTCAGTGTGCGCCGGGGGACAGGGCCAGCATGGCAGGCCCAGGTATCGAACTCCTGGCCCCTGTGTCTGCCTAAGCAAGCACTTTAATCCACTGAGCTATTTGCCAGCCCCCCAAAATACAATTTTTAAAACCATATGTTGGCAAAAAGGATTTGACAAAGGGACCTATGTACCATTTCTATAAGGAGAGCCTGCCTAATGGACATAATCCAGACGCTAATATACTGGAATCTCTAAGACATTCCAAGATTTACTAGCACAGAGGAAAATTACTTATGATCTATGTCTTCCTGGAAATCCAGAATGTGAGGGGCAGAGCAGCCCTGAAGCTGTGCTTGTCAAAAGCCTCATTATATCTGCGGTAGCACAGGACACCAGAAGAGAAGAGAAACCTGATAGGATCTGCCTGTGGGGAACTACAAATGGGATCGTAGAAATAAATTAGTTGTTTTGTAAATACTCACCTTCATAGTAGGATAAAGAAACTGCATAATCAAGAACACACGCACTGAGCACTGGCTGCCTGTCCGGCGTTCTGCCACACACAGTGGAAACACTGCATCACTAATCCTTGCAGTAACTGTGGAGGTTTGTGCCATTATTATATCAATTATACAGATGTTAAAAAGGCTAACAAGCCTCTAAAATAGCAGTCCTAGAAAGTAAAGCATTTTTGTGCTGTCC
Source organism: Ctenomys sociabilis (assembly GCA_004027165.1). NCBI lineage: Eukaryota > Metazoa > Chordata > Mammalia > Rodentia > Ctenomyidae > Ctenomys > Ctenomys sociabilis. The sequence goes on from PVKA01000730.1 coordinate 115,154, forward strand.
CAGTGTGTCCCCTCAGCCATCAGCAGCCCACAGGTGGGTGGCCCTGCCTGGCACAGATGGAAAAGAGGTACAGAAGTGGGTGGCAGAGCTGGGGTCAAAACAGATGCACATGTGGATGTCTTTGTAACATTCCCTTTTAGTCACAGCTTGCTTCTCGTGTGGAGCTGTAGAAAGCTTAGCAAAGCAAGTTCTAGCAGGGACCAAAAGAGAAGCAAGCACATCCTTGGATGCGGCCAAGGACAACTGCACTAACATGGACCAAAGAACTAGATCCAGAGCAGAACCCCTAGCGAGGCTACTGGTCCTCAAAGTGGACAACCCAGTGGCCAGTGTGAGCCTCGCCCCCACCATGCTCAGTGCCAGATCTCACCTGCACTGTTTGCACTGTGTAGATTTTCTTCAGGTTTGAGGCACACTCAGCTGCTGTGGCACCGGGAAGAGACCTAAGAAAACAGCCACAAGAGAAAAAATGCAAACAGAAGCATTCAATGTTTATAAAGCACTGAACAAATACAACCTTGCAGATCTTAGTAAAAACCAAAATTGGACATTTAGGGACTGCTAGCTAGAATTTAAATATGAAAAGGCTTCTGGGTGAAATCTTATGTTTGCTTCTCCTAAAAATTAACTCATATATTCTGGAAATGTAATAGAAGAAAAGGAAAAGAAAACTTTAAAATCACATTTTGAAAACCGCTAAAATAACACAATAGCCAAAAATTTTACATAGGACTTTAGATGAGAAATTGCACCAATAACAATGAAAACTCAAGTGTCCTACATTGGGGATGTGTTTTAAAATTTGTCGACCGCCTTGTGGTCCATATCTGTACTCTTGAAGAACAGAGGATCATGCACCTTTTTCCTACAGGAAATATCATTAAAATGTCAACTTGGTTTTTACCAAATTTGAATGTGTTTCCCAAACAACTGCCTTTAGAAAATCTTTTAGTTACCTTCTCCTGCTGATTGAAAGGTCTCTGCAGTACTCTATGGGCAGAACACATTAATCTCACATTTGCTCTTTGCTCCACTAGATGGCAACATAGTACAGAGTTATCCACCACAAACTGCAATTTAGCTGGTTTTACCAAACACCGTTCCTGGGATTGTGGATCAAATAATCCAATCTCATTGATTTTTAGATGTTAAGACTCTCAACTGCTGGCACCATCTCCTACTCCCTATTACTAAGTTAGCAGTTTGTGCTCTAGTCGAGGTCCCATTCTGTCAAGTCTAAGATGAGATTTCACTGCACAATGTTCCAGGGCTGGCTGCTGCTGAGAAACCAAGAGGACTGCTGCAGGAGAAAACACCGTGCTCACAGCTGACCTAGGATCTAGAAAGGGGCACACACCTCTGCTATTGGCCAACCATCAATACCCAGAAGCACATCCCCGGGGACCCTCAACATGTACTTTCTTGAAAGCTCTTAAACCACTGCACACAGCAGCTCAATAGTAGAGACCACAGCAATGAAAACGCCTGGGTGAAATAAGAGCAATATGGCTCTACAAACTCCATTCTTGTAACTATAGCTCATCAAGAGCACCATGTTTGTTGAATCTAATTTCATTTTTTTTTTTTTTTTTTTTTTTTTTACATTTTAGGGGAGGGTCTACAGGGTGTTCAGGGTCTCAATACTAGAATTGGACTTGTAGTGATCCACTTGTTTACAGCCTCCCAAGAGCTGGGATTACAGTTGTTCACCACCATGCCCACCCAGTCTCAATTGCTATCTCAGCACGCAGCAGGGAGGTGGGGGTCGGTGGCATGGCTCAGTCCGTGTCCGGCTCTACCACCTACCAGCTATGTGCCAAGCCTGACCTTTTCTGGCACATGCTGCTTTAGAAACAAAGTTCAAGATCTTTTCATATTACTGTGCTAGTATATAAGATATTTATTTACACAGTGCATCTAATTGCATCTAGTAGGTAATTGCTGTTGACGTCACTATCATCACTGAGATGAACAGAAGAAAAGGATACGATGAGAAGCCTCTAGCATTACAAGACATACCAAGGAGCTTCTGGAATCTGCAGGAGAGTCAAGAGTCACACTGTGAGCTTAGCACCTCTATAGCCACCTTAGAAATAAACACCTACCAGGCACCAGTGTTGGGCCTGCAGCCACAGTGTCAGTGAAGGCTGTTTCCATTTGGGTTTGGCCAATTTGGTAACTGCCAATTAAAGCAGAAGTGGGAAGGGACCCAACAGATGCCAAACAGATACTTAATTTAAAGTGTTAAGGAGGTGTGCATGCTACTTAGACCAAACTTCTCCACTCCAGTCTTACATTACTCCTTTGCCTCAACTTAATGGTAGAATACAGAAAGCACCTTAAAATCCTCCCTGTAACATTGGTAAAAATGTCTTTACATTGGAAAGGACAGGAATCCACAAAAGTTGGACCAGCTATTCTACTTAAATATATTTCAGTCACATAAGCACCATTTACCCAGAACTGAATACACTACTGCAAATCATATTTATTTACTCATTAAAGTAGGTCCCAGGGAAGCTTCACTAAACTCTTAGCTAATTTAAGTCTATAGCACTTAGAAGTATTTTACTCATTTCTTTTTTAGGAAATACTGAGGTGCAAAGACTATATGTCCTATTGTATGTGCATGCATTACCTCATCTCACCACTTCTTTGCAGATAAAGAAACTATAATCTAGTCACTTATCCAAAGCTGCAGTCAGCTGACAGCCGAACTGACAACCTTCTTCTTAATAACAAGGTTAAATCAAACACTTTAAACACAAGCAACACTCTGCTTGTGTTTAAACACCCAACACGGATGCCCTGTCGTGAACCTTGTAATCCACACCTCAAATTTCCCAAATCCACTCTCGATATGAAGCCCCACCTTTAAGGAGGCCATTGTCATGGCCTTAGCTCATTAAGAAAGTCCATGGAGTCAGGCCTTGGTAAATGCCTAAGAAACTCTCTTGACCATTTCCTGACGAGAACTTAGCAGGCCATGGCACGCGTCACCAGCTGCAAAAACAAACAAACAAACAAGATGCTGGAAGATGCTTCTGACAAAGCAAACATGCTGCCCGAGTTTCGTGAACGCTATCTGCTTGCCCTGGGAGTTATTAGAAGTGCAGAGCCTTTGGAACCCACCAAAGATGGGCCAAACTCTGGCCTGTCACCTAAATCAAATCGCTACAAGAAATACAAACAGCAGTGAAAAGTGAAACCTAATGAGTGGAAGAATCACAGCCACATGTAAAATCACTCTTCCCATGGGTGCATTTACCATTACCTGAAGACATGACCGTAAGGGTGTTATCATTACATGTGAAGGATGAATCCACACTGGGGCTTAATACGGGCTTTTAGGCAAGGTCCCCTTGTTTCCTCTGCTAATTCTGTCACAGTGATTTATTGGCTTATTTTTCTCCTATAAAACTGTCCCTCGGGTTCTTCATCTGTGAAGTTCAGTGGCAGGCCCAGCTTACATTTACTTTCAAGATTCTAAGATTGGGTCTCACTACTCTAGCTGAGGGCAACCTTGAACTAGCAGCTAAGCCCCTGCTTTAGCCCCAGTCCTGGGATTACAGGCGTGCCCTGCCATACCTGGTCCCTCTTAATTCCTGTCCAGTACCCATATATTAGGATTTAAAATATAAAAAAATTATACCACATGCATTTTCCTATTCATAGGGATGCAGTCTTCAAGAGGGACACCAGTACTTGGGGTTACACAATCCTTAATTCAAACCCCACTTCTGTTTCTACCACTGTGTGGATTCTGGCAAGATATTTCCATAGGCCTCAATTTTCTCACATGTAAAATGTTGCTAATATAGCCTACTTTAATAGTGTGAGGGTTCTGTGGATAATTCTATATAGCTTAGTCCAGTACTTAATATATAGAAGTGTATTCGTATTAACAAATTTTTTTTTTCTTTTTTAAGACAGGATCTTGCTATGCAGTTCAGGAGTTTACTGAAGTAAACTCCTACTTCAGTCTCCCAAGTGCTGGAATTATACTACCTTGCCAGGCTTCTATTGAATAAAAAGTAGAAAAAGACATTTAAAACTTTATATAGTATATTCGGTTATTAGACACACATGCTTAATACACATGCATAATAATGCTCAGTGAAGAATGAATGATAATGATTTTATTTTTATTCTACTTTTTGGAGATGATTTCACTTTAGCCAAAGAAGCCAATCTGGATGGGGAAGGTCTTAAGCCGGGGACAGCCAGTCTGTTGTGGAATTTACCTCAGCACAGAAGCTGTCAGGGTGAAACCTGCCCAGGCCCAGTCACCTGATTAACTATGCTACTCACGCACCATCATTTCACTATAGATTTCTTTGTAATCGCTTTGAGATAGATCTGTGGCTTGTGGCTACACCAGCTTCCTGTGTGGGAGTCTCCTATACAAACCATCTAATCCTATTACTAACAGTTAACGATGTATCTATTGAAAGTATCCACAAAATCTCAATGCTTCAGTTCTGCCTGTTTATTTGATATTGGTTTTTCCCTGCTTCTGCCTAAAGCTGTACTGGAGAGCCTACAGCACGTGTACTGTCTACTCTCACTGCATGCTCTAAAGGTCTGCAGCTGAGGCTCTTCTCATCTTGCTACAGTTCAACCTTCAGTACATTCATGTGGAGGCAAGAGAAGTAAAACAGTGTCAAAGACAGCAAACACAACTAAATAAGGCCAACTTCTGAAGCGTCCTCAGGCCAGGTTTGTCTTGCTTGCTATCCTAGGTTTATAACTAAGTGACATGCGTAATATTAAAAGTAGAAAAAAACTTTTTTTGAGATCAGTCAACACCAGCCAAGAATCAGTAACTTTTTGAGAGTGGATGTTGAAGGCCTTGGGCTATCCTCAAGAAGCAACTACTGACTCACAATTGGAAAGATTGTGAGTTTCCTAGGGAAAGACCCTTTCTTGTTAGCTCTATCCAGAACCCTTTCACAAAAAGTGAGGCCTTTGCCCTTTTACAGATTCTGTGGGAACAAAGGGCAAGGATGGAGAGAAAGCACCAGGCTTTGTGGCTCATGATTCAATTCTAGCACTTGGAAGGCTGACACAGGGAGATTACCTCTAGCTTGAGGTCAGCCTAGGCTACACAGTGGGTTCAAGGCCATCTTGGACTACATAGTGAGGCCCTGCCTCAGAAAAAAATGAAAGAATGAATGAATGGCAGAAAATAGGCAAAGTGATGGTGCCCTTGCACTCTGCCACCTGTGGCTCTTCCACACATCTCCTTTCCTGATCTTGTTCCTACAGATCACACTATGAACAAAGATGAGTTGGTGATCTCCTCTGTCAAGTGTGGTCCCACCCCCATGTGTCAGCTTCAGTACTGTAGACCATCACACCCCATAAGGTCCCAGTGGGATTCAACACCTCTCAAAACTCTTCACTGGTGGCTGATGACATTATAGCACCAGAGCTGTCTTCCTGGGAGGGCAAGGTTATAACAGTGACCTCAATCAGCATGCCCAATTACTATGATTAATACATAGACTAGTGACTCCACAGTTGAGATGAGTAAGGCATTTGTTACAAATCCACCTTCCACCCGAAGAAGCCTGATAGAGTAAGTTTCCACATGGGAGCCTCTATTTGTCAAGTACACCCTGGTGTTCTGTTAAGTGGATGAAGGACTACATTTTGAGAGATATAAATTTGGTGTGGCTAAGCCTCAGCAGGGTGGAGGTGGTGGCAGATGTATGGCATGGCTCATTTTTGTGATAAAAAACAAAAGTCCACACATACTGAGCACCTGTGCTAGGCACTGTCATGTGCTCTCCCAGGGTCAGAGATGTGAGGTAAAGTCATCCTATGTGGTGGGAGACATAAAGCAAAAATCTACTACACAGCAGAAGAGAAAGTGACTATTACTGTCAAGACAGGAAGATGGAGAAAGAACTGATTGTTCATAATATAAACACTGATCTGTCTCTCCCCCCCCCCCCCACCTTGGGAGGCAGCATGGATAGCCAAAGAGGCCAGGCATTGCCAACAGGGCCTGGAAGAGCACATGAAGCTTTTCAGGCTAGACAAAGGAGAGAAGAGCATCCCAAGCAATGGGGACATCAGGAGACAAATTCCTTGAGTAGTTTTTGCAGGGTCATCAATAGCAAGGAGCACGGAGTTGGAAGGAATGCTGCACTTGGGTGAATCTAAGATGGAACAAAGTTTCCGACTTTGAACACAGGTAGCACAATGCAGCTATGAAACAACATGCATTGGGCAGAGGCCATAGAAGGAACTCTGCTCCATGCCGAATGGTCCAGTCAGCAGTGGCAGTGGCTGTGGACCTCCCCACTCCTTAGAAGTGTGCATCTAGAATTCAGAAAAAGCAGAGGGATACAGTTAAGATGTATGAGTGAACACGGACGAAGATAAACTTCCTAGGGGCAGAACCGAACTTCTGGGTTACTGAGTGAAGGCAAAACAAGGATCTCATGAGGTATGACGTGCCACTCTGTCAGTGGCAGGGAAGTTCTTACAGAGACGACACTCACAGCACAGAAGAGAACAGACTGAGGAATATCTGTGGGAGGAGAGTTCCAAGGAATGGGGCTTCCATGGTACAGGCCCATGCTTGGGATGCTGGGCTCAGGCCAACGAACTGAAGGGCCAGGACAGGAGGCAGTGATGGGGAGAAAGGACAAGTGGGCAGGCAAGGGGAGGATGCAGGCTTCTGGCTGCTCTGAGCACTGTGGGTTCTGCTCAAGAGGTGGCTTGTGTGAATAGCTACTTACGCTACTAAGTTGAGTAAGAAACACCTACTGTCCTTTTTTTCTGCAGGCCCTGGACAGCAGAGTTCTGGTTTGTCAAGGATGACTGATTTACTACAGAGGGGAGGGCCAGAGGGGAGGACCACCCTGGGTGTGGGTAGCACCAACCCACAGGCTTGTAGTCAGGATGATACCACCTCCAGGCTTCTAGCACAGACCCTTAAGCTTCCCCACTGGAACTCACATGAGACTCTGCATGAGCTCCTGGGCCCCTTCATCTGGATTCTCAGGCTCTCAAGTGTTTCCACAGCCCTTTCACACTCTTCCACAGTTCAGGCACTATAAGCCTATCATATAAGTTCTTTATATAAATGTATAACTATATACATACTACTAAACCTATTCCTAAGTCTTTTCGTATATTATACATATATATATATATATATACACATATATATATATACACACAGAATTCCTAAGTCCTTTTTATATCATGCATATATAAAATCTATTCCTCTAGGGCACACTAAGTTAAGGGATTCTGTTAGGTATGGAGCACTCTGGAGCTGTGAATGAGCATCTAGAGGCTAGAGTTGCTGCTAGCTGCTCAGATCTGAGCACAGAGGTTAGGTGTGGAGGACAGCTGAGGAGGTGGCTGGAAATAGGCTCCTTTTGGATAAACATTATAACAGACATCCACGCAGAAGAAGACAAGTGGACTCTGCAAGGACAGAGTTTCAGCAGTTGTGAGCTTCAGCTGAAGTTGTGAGCCTCGTGAGTGGATAAAGGGCCTGGGCGGGCGAAGCAGAGTGAGCAGACCTGAGGTGAACGCTGTGAAAAATTCTGATAAAGATAAAGCAGTGCGTGTTGGTGGAGGCAACATGGATGAGATGGCATCAGCAACACGGATAAAGATGAAACAGAAACACACCATCAGTAGCCTCCAAGAATCAAGACAATCATGGTTCTAAATATCCAGAAAAGGGAAAGAAACCTCTGCACTGCATGCCCCGACAACCCTATGGCTGCCCCTAAATGGTTAGACTCTTAGCCACCATTCTTTTTAAGTGAAATACTGATTTTCTGAAGATGACTACTGAGAATGCAAATGACTCTGCTAAAAGGTTCTCCAGCTTTCCAAGTGAGGGAAATGAGCTGAGATAGCTGGCTTCTGACTACTAAATTCAGATGAGCCTTTTCAGACAATGTTAATAGCTCCACACTTACTAAACAATTACTCTATGCCATCACCTGGTAAGTGTTTTACTGTTCATGGCTCTCATTTAATCCTCACAGTAGCCCTAGCATATATAGCCTAGGACCAACCTCAATTTAGTAACAGGAAAATGGGGCATTGGGTGGCTGGGAACCTCATTCTTCATCATATATTAGGCTGGAAGATGGAAGCAGCCAGAAGGTTGCTGCTAATCTGGATTTTTTAGGTAGAAAGGTGCCACTGGATTTGTTAGCGCCAAAAGAGAACTACACTCAGGGAAGGCTGCCCTGGACTGTGCTCTCTAGAATGTCATTTTTCTTAGTGAAAAAGTTACAAATTAACCTCTAGCACAGAGGTGCTCATCGCCCTGAGCAGGTGCTAGAAGGTGTTTGTGATTCCCAGAGAAGTGAAAACTGTTCAATAACCAGTAAATGCCTGACCAGAAAGCATGAATTCACATGCACTTATAACTTTCACATGGATACAGGCATTTCTACTAAAGATTGGGCACTGTGGAAATAACTTTTCACTTGGTTACAGACATTCAGAGAAAAATAAAAACATGCTAATCAATAGTAAGAAAGATATAGTTTATATCTTCACTGAATTGCATAATTTTAGGTATCTTTAAAAGTGTCAGCTCATTCCTTAAACGTGTTTTCATATGTTGACTAAATTTTGACAGGGTAAAAAATTCTTCTGATCGTTTCCACCAGCCAACTGTGCCTACAAATAGGACTACAGACCCAGGCTGAATACCCTGGAAACAGTTACCAGGTACAGTTACCACACTGCAAGCCTTTGAAAATAGACACACAAGTTTTGTCAGCAAACTGTTTTAGAATTACATAACGAAAGAGAAAAATGCTTTGAAGAGGAAACTCACTGGTCTACTCTACCCGACCTCTCTGAGTCCCTGGAAAAGAAAGTGTCTCCAAGTGTCACTTCCTATAGTGCTAGTTTCAACAAGAAGGAAGATTATTGAGCTTGTCTTCACTTCAAAGGTGCGCATCACTTTTAAAAAATCTTGCAGGCATTTCATCTTCCAAGGCTTTCTAAAACCTCAACTGTGGTTACTAAGTAAATATTGTAGAAAATTGCCACCTACATTTCCTAAGACTGAACCACGGGAGACAACTTTGACTAAAAGTTCCATAAACTTTTGGGGACCACCATGAAGTGTCATCCCTGGGCATCTAGGGCAGATACTAAAGAAGGAGCTGTGCATCACCTATACAATTGTTAAAATTTCTTGCGCTCCTACTGTGCGTCCAGCACACTGGTAGGTGCCGGGGTTGAGCAAATGGCTAGCTCGTGATCTTCAGCTTGAGGACAGGGAAAACGCTTGACTGTGGTCGTGCGACGCTTTAGGGCAGAGACACTCCGAACGATACGGCGAGTTTCTGCAGCCTCGGAGGCCTCTGAGGAGAAGGTACGGAGTGTCCCCACGACTGTCCGCCTTGGCCCGCAACGTGAGCGGCTGCGCCCGCAGAACCCGGGCGTTCAGCCGGCGGCGGCTCCACGGCAGATAAACAGCTGCCTCGGGGTGACCGGGAGGTGCAGAGGTGCCGGGGCCTCCCGCGCGGAGTCCCAGCGCCCCACCCAGGCCTCCCGGAGGCCCGTCCGCTTTCCCCACTGCTGTCACCGCCCCGCGAGTCCGGAGCCACCCGAGAGCCGGTGCGGACTCAGGGGTGCAGCCGCCGCCGCGAGGCCGGCTCGCCGGGCCCTGCCCGGGGCGCACTGGGCGCCCGAGCCGAGGGAGGCGGGGAAAGCGGCGCAGCTGAAACTTTTGGGGCTGCGCTCCGCGCTCCCCGCTCCCCGCCGGGAGACGAGGTGGCCACGGAGCCTCTCGGCGCGGCCCAAACGCGGCGGCCGCCGCCCGCGAGTCCGAGCGCTTGAGGTTCTGGGCCAGCGCGCGGCCGGGCTGGGCCGGGCCGGGCCGGGTCGGGCCGGCGGCTCCGAGACAAAGCGCGGCGCGCAGGCCGGGCCGGCCCTCACCTGTCGAGCCAGAAGGTCCAGGGCGAGTGCAGCGGGACCCCGCCCGGCTCGGGGCGCAGCGCCCGCAGCTGCTGCAAGCCCAGCGGCGGCTCGGAGGCGGCGGCGGCGGCGCGGGGTACTGGAGGCCCCCGGGCCCTGGCGGGGGGCGCGGCGGCCGGGGGCAGCGCCATATTCTCCGCCCCGCCTGCGAGGCCGGCGGACGCGCGGACCGCGGGGAGCGCGGCTGAGTCACCCCGCCCCGCCCCGCCCCGCCCGCCCCGCCCCGCGCTCTGGAGGGCAGCTCAGTGGCTGGAGGCCTGAAGGAGGGGATTCAGGGGCGCGGGCGGGGGCTCCCTGGGTCCGGGAGGTGATGTAGCGGGGATGGGGGCCCAGTGCCCCGGGATGAGAGGGACAGGGAGTCACTCGGGGTTGGCTCTGCGTCCGGGAGCTTGGAGTCCCACGCTCTGAAGAAGGGATGGGTGGGCCAACCGGCAGCTAGAAGCTCGGCTGCGAAGGCAGGCAGATGGCTGGAGGAGGGCTAGAGGGCTAGGAGGGCAGATGGAAGCACAGTTGGATGCGACAGATAGGTGGTGAGGAACCAATGGCCAAGTGGATACGCAGTGTCCCAGAGGCCGGCCAGACGGACGGTGCGACAGGAAGGAATCACTGATACAAGGTCGCAGCTCCTCAGCCCGGCATTCCTGGGTCAGAGCTGCTTTCCTAGCTGGGCCGATTGAAAGGACCTGAGCCCCCTCTGCTGTCTCAGAGCTAGCCGGAGCTCTCCTGGCCTGCCCCAAAGCCCAGGAATGGAGGAGAAGAAAAGCAGATAGTTCTGAGCATAGACCACAAACATTGCAGCCAGGCTCAACACCCTAGAATATCGGTGGGCCATGGGAAAAAAGCCTATCTAGAGCATCCAAAGAATTTTTTAAATAACAGGTCCCCAAAATCCAATGACCTAATCCAAAACTGGGCATCTGAGATGAATATACATGATGAATATACAGATGAAATACAAAAGACAAATTTATAAGAAAATGTTCAACACCATTGGTCATTCGAGAAATGCAAATTAAAACAATAGTAAGATTCCATCTCACCCCAGAAAGAATGGCTATTAACAAGAAGACAACCAATACTAAATGATGGAGAGGCTGTGGGGAAAATGGAATCCTTCTCCGCTGTTGGTGGGAGTGCAGAATGGTGAAACCATTCATTGGTCACCTGTCTTTCATATTATTTTTATTGTTTCATAAAATTCTCTTTAAAATAAAAACAATATAAACATAGAAAAGCAGAGATATGAGGAATGCAAACAAACATATCATAGTCAGTGGTCTGGAACACCCTCTTTAAAACTGAAGTTTTGCATAGCCTTCCGTCTTTACCAGCTGAGGATACGGGTGTCTACCACACCCCCAGCCACTGGGCCAGGCTGTAAGCAGAGCTCAGACTAAGCTGGATCTAGGGGCTGCACAGAAGTGATAGCCATCATGAATGCAGGGGTGATGTCCTCCCCAAAGTAAACACAGTGCGATAAAATGTCAAATTACGTCAAGACTTGTGCTTTGCAGCTCCTGCTTCAAACATAACTTGCACTCAACATAAGATGTTGAAAGTTGTGGCATATCTTATGAAGTCTTTCCAACACTGAGATGGGGTCCATTTGAGTAGATGTATTGTTTTTGTTTTCTCTTCTCTTTGTCTCTGTCTCGTCTCTGTCTCTGTCTCTGTGTCTCTCTGTTTCTGTGTCTCTCTCTGTCTCTGTCTCTCTCTCCTCTCTCTCTTCTCTCTCTCTCTCTCTCTCTCTCTCTCTGTCTCAGAAAATATTTTATGATATTATTTAGGCTGTCCTGAGTACTTCACCCTATTAATTTGTCTAGCCTTTACTGCAACACAGTAAGGAAGTTAGAGTCACTTGTCTTTTAGAGGAGGAACAGGGACCTTAGACTCAAGGCCACACAGCTAGTAAGTGGTAGAATAGGGGTTTGAACCCAGGTGCTCAGAGCCCAGACTCTGCATTCAACTGCCAGGCTCTTGTGTCTCCACGTGGAAAACTAACAAGTCCAGATAGTAAAAATAAGGCATGACAGAAGGCCTCCCTTCCTTGCAAGACTTAACAAGCTTCAGGCCCAGAGAAACACTGTTAACAACTTCCTTCCAGAAAAATGCAAGTATACACACACAAGCATGCATCTAGATTTGTATGTACACTTCATATAACATTAAAGAAATCATTTACTATCAAATTCTATATCTTATTTTTCTTAATGTTTTATCTTTGAAGATTTGCCCTATCAAAACTTTGTCTTCGGGCTTACAGAGTAAGTCATTGTAGAGACAAATTATAATTTTACTCACTATCCTTCACGTATATGTGATTTTTAGCCATATTTTTCTGTAAATAATATGACCAAGAGCATTTCTGTGTTTATGTCTTTCTTCACCTGTACACAATTATCTCAAAATAAATTTGGAGAAGAATTGCTGGCTGTATTTAAAAAATTGAGATATGGTGCCAAGTTACTCTATAAAGTAGCTTATGAATCTATATAAAACTGATTTATTGATTATGAAAATCCATTTTTACTAACATTTGTCATAAAATTCTCCATAAAATTAGTGGACAGGAAGTTTTACTTTCTAATGACTCTGAAAGTAGTCAAACTGTCAAATTTAGATTCTTATTTAATAATATTGTAAGAAAGAACTATTTCTAAAAAGTGATAGTTTCTGTAAAAGGAAGTATGTACCCCATGATAAATTCCTTCCAGAATTTAAGATTAGAGTCCGTTGGACAATCTTTCTTTCTTTCCTTTTTTTTTTTTTCTGTGGTACCAGGAATTGAAAATCTTTCTTTATTGAAAAGCAGTTATATTCCTCCTTCTGTTTTTGCTTTGGCTTCTAGGAGGCTCAAAATTACATCTCTTGCTCAATCACAACTGAGGAACTAACTAACAAAGAAACATCACTATTTCTACATTTATTGTTGCTATTTTAATGGTCTCACTGCATACATACATCTTACATTGCAAAGCCTTTAAGACGACATGGAAAGTTGACGTTACACAAATAAAACTTAAATGACATTGAGGTTAATACGAGACATCAGGCAACATGATTAAGAAAGGATGCAAGGAGGGAACAAGGGGCAACTCTCATTGCCTTCCTGCCAACATATGTAAGAGACTTTAATTGCTCTTATTGTTCCTCAGAAGCATTCTTATATGAAAATAAATTAGGGCATTTCTTTCATCTTCTCCATTCTACAACTGGAGGGCAGAAGATTAAATTTTTGGATAAAAAGAAAACTTGGATATAATCTCAGCAAACCTCAGACTGTGAATGAGGAAACTGAGGCCCAGAGAGGTAAAGTGACTTACCTGAGGCCACAGCTCTAGAAAGTGACAAAGGCAGGGTTAGAACGTGGGTAGCTCGCGGTCCAGGCCAAGGCGCTCTCCCACCGCAGGTTGCGCAAGGCAGAGGACTTGGGGTGGCAGGAAAGAGGAATTGAAGGTGACCCCACAGCCCCTAGCAACAAAAACAACAAAAAGGACTTGAGGCGCTCATAAATAATTAAGCAATTAGCTGAAGCAGCTATTCCCCCTCCCCTCCAGCATCCAGTCACCAAGGCAACTTGGGCAGGGTGCCTGCTGGTTGCCTAGTAACAGTGTGGTCTGTTCCCCTGACATGCTCCCTAGGCATCAAAGGATTTGAGAGCCAGGAAGAACCTCATATAGGCAGCACTAGCTCAACACCTTTATTTTGAAAATGAGGAAATGGAGGCCCAGAGTAGCTGGGTAAAGTGTGCAAGGTCACACAGCTACTCAGAAACACAGCCAGGCTCCATTTCCAGTTGCTTTCCATTGTAGCAGGGCTGCCTAGGGCAGTCTACAGATGGAGAAGAGGAGGATAACTCTCCACAGTTCCTAGAAGAACAAGAAAGTCAGAGCCAGTGAACAAGCAAGAAAGAGACAGACCTTGAGCGCTCATATGCAATTAGCAGGAGCTGGTAATCCCATCAGCCCAACTTTCATCATCACCATGGCAACATGGGTGAGGTGGGTGCCAGTTGCCTAGTAACAAGTGGTCCTCTTTTCCACTCACATCCAGCTCTCTGGGAGCACAGGAACAGTAGAATGTTGAAGTTGGAAGGGAAAGCAGGGATCCTAACTCAGTTCTTGCCTTTAAACAATGATAAAACTGATGTTCTGGGACCTGGGAAATGGCTCAATGGAATAAGTGCTTCCCTGGCAAGCGCAAGGGCCTGAGTTCAATCCCCAGTTCTGCCAAAAAATAAATAAAATTTAAAAAACCCTGATATTCCAACTCCCTGCACATTACCTTAGCTATTGACATTCCTTCCACTCATGATGCTTGTCACAGCACTGTGGAAAGGCATCCACCTCATAAAGTCAGAACATGGGTGAAAAGATACCTGATGGTCCCCTAGAGAGAACATAGTTCTTCCTTTTACCTAGATAGTGGTGACGCCATGCACAAGTTGGCACACAGCAGATGTACGCTGGAGGTACTATTATGACCAGCAGATAAAGCGTGGGTCTCTAAAAGTCTCCCTATACCTGGTAAGGAAGCTTCTTATCTGCTCTGTGCCTCAGTTTCCACAAGCTGGGAATGGGTGTTCCTATAGTCCATATCTCTAGGTCATTGTTAGATTAAAAGAGAAAACTGTGCCTACCAAGGGCTTGGCCTACAGCACACACGCGGAAACAGGTGTTCACTTATTCCACATTCAGTAGATATTTGTTGCATGTCTGTTATGCAAATGTCACCAGGATGTGCTCTTGAAATTCATTAGCGAACAATACATAGAATTCAGACAAAAACAATCCCTGCCTTGGGGAGTTCACATTCCAATGTGTGTGTGGAGATATACATATCTATGTATATTATTATAAATTGTTTGTTGAATGGGTGCAGGAACTCAATGGCAATATGCTGTTTATGTTACTGGGCTCCTTCTCTAAGACTAAGATGCTTCCTGTTTACAGGGTGTGATGCTATAAATATGCAGGCTTGTCTTCTGTGTGGGAGCTCCAATTTCCTCTTGAAAGCGCAGAAGAACAAGGAAGGCAGTGGCCACTAGAGGGCAGACTTCAAACCCCGTGGATATAGGGCAGGGAAAAGCAAAGGATGGCGCACAGGTACTGACTCTTCCAGCAAAATGCCCCTGCCCAGTCTCAGCCAATGGCGTCGAAGAGTGCTGAGACCATTCTGGAACCCTGGGCGGGGGAGTGGTGGACAGAAGCTGGAGAATAGTTTAAGAGTAACCGCTTTAGGTGAGATGGATCCACACCTTGACCAAGATTGTGCCAGGAATGTGCAGTCCAATCTGGGGAAATTATTACCTTGCTGAGCTCCAGATTCTTTACCTGGGGAGTGCAGAAGCTTACAAGAACTCCCTGTTAGCAAGGTCAGCTCAACTGGTGCCATCTCTCTTGGTTCTGAGACCCTCAAAGCGTTGTGAATGAAGGGGCAGACTGAAGGAAATAGCTGCAACACACCTGCAATGAGAAGGCTGAAGTGTCTAAGGTCACTAAGCCTAGAAAATGCAGCGCGCAGCATCAGCTGTCCCACCTGCATGTCCCCCACCTCTCACAGAGACCTCTCCCAGTTCTGCCTGCACTCCTGGGCTCTTCCTTGTTCCCTCTGGCGCTACCCACTCCAGGTTCCCGCCTCCTGAGCTCCAGCCAAGGGTATCATGGATGGTCACAGCACCCTCTTAACTCATCTCTCTACTTCCAAGCCCACCTCCCTGATCTTTTGCCAGCATCTTCCTGGGCACCAGTCCTGGGGCAACAGATCCATCACATCGTAAGTGCTCCCATAGCTTCTAAGGCCACTCGGGAAAGGGCCCAAATTCTTTCCAGTGCCAGTGGGACTTGACACCTGGATCCTTCCTGGTTTTTTTTTTTTTTTTTTTTTTTTTTTTTTTTTTTTTTTTTTTTTTTTTTTTTGTATTTTAGGGAAGGGTTTACAGGGTGTTCAGGGTCTCACTACTAGATCGGACTTGCCAAGAGCTGGGACTACAGGCATGCACTACCACACCAATTCTCAATTGCTATCTCAGCACGGTCCAGGGGCAGGGCTGGCAAGGCAAGCCCAGGGATGGTACCCCGGACTCCTGCACCTGCTTGCAGGTGCTTTAATCCGCTGAGCTATTTGCTTCCTGGCTCTTTACCACATGGCTGAGCCTTCCCCCTGCTTCCCTGGGGTTTTGCACACACTGTGCCTTTGCTCTGCATGGCTGGCCCTTTTGTTCACCCACGCCTCCCCTGTGATGTGGGCTGTCCCCTCCCTGACTCTGGGCTTCAGGCACACATCCAGAGCTGCTTGGACCTGCTGCCAATCACCCATGCTAGATACAGTGGTACCTTGATTCACAGACTTAATTCTTTCCATGATTTTGGTTGCAAACCAAACAGAACAAGAACTGAATCAAAGTTCAACACACTGAACCCAACCAATGAATTTAATTTAGTTTTCATCCAATTTGGTTTGTGGCCAGAACTGTAAAAGGAATTAAGTTCATGAACAGAGGCACCAGTAGCTCATGGTCCCAGGGGGCTGGGCCAGGCCTCTGTACTCCAACCTGTGGTCACATGACTAGCACACCATTTAGATTTCTTATGGAAACCAACAGAGTAGATGACAGATACTGATTTAAAGGACAAGCCCTTGATTTTGTTTCCAGTTTCTACTCCTCTGTCACTTTGTCCTTGCTATAGATAGCACCTTGATCTTCCAAGTTTTTTTTTTTTTTAATCTATAACTTCTTTGCTCAAAAGCCCCACATGGATGCTTGTCTCTCATTGGCTGAGGTTTGAAATCCTCTATACCACAATCTACCAGCACAAATGCAGTTACAATCATATTTCCAAATATATATAGATATATATGTGTGTATACCTATGCTTACACATATTTGTCTTAATTTTTTTTTTAAATTTTAGTTTGTTTGTTTTTTTGGTGGTACCAGGGATTGAACTCAGGACCCTGCACTTGCCAGGCAGGTGCTTATTCTACTGAGCTATCTCCCCAGCCCCTACTTATGTATATTTGGAAGCACATTATATATATATATATATATATATATATATATATATATATATATATATATATATATAGAGAGAGAGAGAGAGAGAGAGAGAGAGAGAGAGAGAGAGAGAGAGAGAGAGAGAGACATATACCTGTACACTCACACAGACTTACGCCCTTACGCCTGTTCCCTGGAACCTGACGCTTTCCACAACAACAGGGACAGGACTGGGGTGCCCTCTTCCCCTACAGTGCCCCAGCACTGAGCACATGTCTGCTTCACAGAAGAGCCAACTCTGCTAAGGCTGCTGTGTTGAGCTTCTTTCTCCCATCTGGTCCACACATTGTACGCACCCACTTCTCCACAGTTTTCCCTGCGACGTTTTTCTTTCTCACCCACATCTTGAATTGCTAGGGAAAATTCCACTGCAAGATCAGTCTGCAGGGCACCCTGAAGGGGGCAGGAGACAAAAGGAGACCCAGATCTACCATGGAACAGGTCTCCAAACTACTAGGAGCGCTCTCCCTGGCAAAGGAACACTGCTCTGGAAAGTAATCATCTTTCTCCCTGCTTAGAAAAGTGTCTCAATCAATTCTGAAATACTGGCTTGTGGTGAGTCTAAGAACCTGGAACAAAGAATGGGCTTGAGATTGCCCTGTGTCTGCTGATTGGACCTGCAGTTACTCCTGGGACTCCCAGTACTTGTATTCTCAGGTGCAGCTCTGCAATCAAGACACTTAGGAAGTCACTGGCTTCCTGCCCAAGAGTCTTGGCACCAGCTCACCAGACGTGCAAGATCAGAGCTGCTGAGGAAGGCTGGCACCTCAACCTGGTGTTCAATAACTTTTTTTTTTTGAGATAGGTTCTCACTATGCAGTTCAGGCTGGCCTTAAACTCACTTTATAGCTCAGGCTGGTCTCAAACTCACAACAATCCTCCTGCCTCAGCCTCCCAAGCGCTGGGATTACAGGCATGCACCACCACGCCCGGCTTTCAGTAACTTTTAAAAGATCAGAAAAGGTGGGCATGAGGGTGCAATGTAATCAGAAGAAAGTATAGAAGTGTGCACTTGAGCCTTTATTTATTTATTTATTTATTTATTTATTTATTTATTTATTTATACTGAGAATTGAACTCAGAACCTTGCCCTTGCCAGGCAGGTGCTTGTGCCACTGAATTTTATCCCTACTCCACACCCATATTTTAAAGGGCAACAGATTTATATAGTCTGAAGAGAAACCAGAGGGTTTTTTTGTTTGTTTGTTTTGTTTTGTTTTTTGGCAGAACCAGGGATTGAACTCAGGCCCTTTGTGCTTGTCTGCTTATTCTACTGAGCTATCTCCCTGGCCCTTGAAACCAGAATATTAAGCCCATGTTTTAACAGCCATAGAATTTAGGGTGAATCAATGTATTTCAGTCTCCTTTCATTTAAATTGAAAAGGCATTGTCTAAGAACATCTTCCTTGTCATGCTATCAGGACAACTGAATCAGGAACATTTGGCAAGGCCCTTTGTCAACAAGAAAAGCCCAAGCACTGCTTCTTGCTCCCTTCATTTCTGGAGGGGGTAACCATACCTCTTCTCTGCTGTTTGCAGAGGGTGTTCTCCTCTGTACTGCTCAGGGAGTTAGAGAAGTGTAGGCAGCATGGACAGCCAGCCTATTTTGCCTAGGACTCTCTTGGTTTGATCTGTAAAAGATCCATGCTCCAGCACTATGTCCTGGAGACAACTGGGTCAACCAGAAGCACATACGTAGAGCACCCTTGTTTTTTCTGAGGTCTTACTATGATGTGAAATATCTTGATGTGGAAAATATTAGGAGGTGCTGAGTCATGTTACGAAATGATCATCTAGACCAGATTTCCCTGGACCACAGTCAGTTAGCCTCAGCTCCTGGAATTTGGGAGAACACCTTTGTAGGCCTCAGGAAATAATGGAAAGTAACATTGCTACAGCACATTCTCAGTAAGTGTCTGAGTCATGAATGCTTCTAGGGTTAAAGCTCCATCATCAAAGCACACACTATAATATTTTATAAGTCATTTATTCCTTGAGAGCTGAGTACACTAAAATTTGAGATGCTATTAATCATTTGATGGGCAATTAAAGGAAAATAAAGCAATTTTTGGAACAAATCCACATTATTTGTTTTACAAAAAAAAAATAAATAAACTGTAGTTGCACAAAATGTTCAGAATGAGGACTACTGTGAAAAGTGCCACATTAGGAATTGTAGAAGTGTTTGCAGCATTCGGGCCAGCGAAGTCCTGTCAGCAGGAATCACCTACTCCTAGACCAGGAAAACACTGCTAGCTGCTCCGCACTTGTTCATTTCCACTGGTTACACATCCTGCAATAATATTAAGTTGTACTTTATGATATTTCATTGCAAGTTTGCAGTGTTTGTGGTAAGATGGAATCTTATTTCCAGAGGCCCAAAGTATGCACTTATTGACATATAGGCTAGTCACAAAACATGCCCTCCCTGGAAGACCCAGCAGATCCACCTGAGTCTTTCATGCTGCAACACTTATTGTCAATGATGACGATTTCTGCTGATAGCCAGAATCACGTTTGTCCTTTCAAAGCTTACTATACCCTAAGAGCTGTATTCTAAATTAATCTCCAATTAATGTGATTCTTTATCATTTCTCAAATCCCCAAGAGTCATGTTTTCTTACTTTAATGGACTAAAATATGTTCAATATAATCTTGTCAATAAACTGCAGTACCATATTTTTCATGTTTTGGAAAAATACCTAGCTCATGATCCAAATAATTTCCTATTTGTCATCTGTGAGACAATCATTAATAAAACCACACTCCTTACAAGAATAGAGGTTTAGCTCTAAGACAACACCAACCACGCAGACAGGAAAGACACAAATTAGCAGTGAAGAAACAAGTCTACTGGTTATAATATCCAGATGGAAATGAATAATGGAATCATCCTTCATCAAATCAAATGGCATCTTAATAAGTTGTTGCATCATCTCTATTGATTTAATTTAGCTGGAAGATATCAGAAAATAATTATGATGTGCAAAAGTATCATTTCTTAAGCGCATTAGCATTTGGCCTTTGAGTCCTCTCCTTTTAATTCTCTAGGTGAATTTACCTCTAAAATGGGCTTCAGACTACCCACCTGGGACCATTTCTAGAAATCCAGAAGCTGCTCTTCATATTATTTCTAATAAAAACTCTCCTAACCTCTTCCTTTGGTTCATGACTTCATTCTTCAACATTTGCAGAAACTCAAGCTCAGTATGTATGGTATCATCTGTAGGACCTCCGGAGATACAAGATTAATAGGATGTAAGTCCCAATGGGGCTTTTAACTTCTTTTTCCTCTTGTAATATGCCTTTGCTAAACTGATTCCATTTAGGAAATAGATTTGCTCTGTCTGTCACTGTGTCTGTCTGTCTGTCTTACTGGATAATCTTATAGCTTTACATCTCTTCTGCCATTTCTCTGGTGGTAGACTTGGGGAACATATATAAACCGATATAAAAGAGCATTGGATACTGCTCTTGAATCTCAGGAAACAGGTTTTGCTGGGACAGTCTGGTCTGATCTCTCTCCTGCACATAGTGTATGGAAATGTGAACTTGCCTTTCCTCAGTTTTCTTTCCCTGTGATCCCCCACTGGTAAGGGAGCAGTTTTAGCTCCTGTCACTTTACTAGTCTCTTGAGATTGATAGCTCTTGGGTGAATGGCTCCAGTCACTTGCCTAAGCAAAGTAAGAACAAATCTCACTGTGGACCCTCTTAGCTCCAACTTTCTCCTTCAGCCTTTGTCCTTTTATCAAATGTCCCTCTCATTTGAAGGCATGTTTTACTTAAGACCACAAACCCATCCTAGGAAAGTGTTTTATCTCAATTGTGTTCCTGCCTAAGGGGCAGCAGGGGTTTAGAAAGTAGTAACAAGCCCAGTACATAAAGATCCTGTACCTTACATGGAAAGCTACTACACCTTGCGTAGGTAAGGCTCATGAGCACTGCACAGCTACTGTCAGCTCTGGCACTCCTCTATCCTTTCTCCATGCCCTTCCATTAGAAATAATGCAGTGGGCAGCAGCAGCTCGTCAGGGTGTAATCTGTGTCCTGCTGTCCTCTCCCCTGTGGGTGCTGGATTCCACGATTCTTGAATGACTAGGCTGTCCATCTCTGTGACGATTCAGTGTTTAGCTTGTGTGCCGTTAGTCCTTCTTGGTACATAAATCCAGAGAGAAGCTGGCCTTCACTTTCCTGGGCTGTAAGCCAGCTCTGTTTGGAGGACACTCCACAGGAGGTCACGTCTCATGTCACCCTCAGGCGCTCTGTGGCTGGATAAGACATTCCCACAGGATCTACCTTGTGCTTCTCATTCCCTCTGACTCACTCCTAGACTACAGTCTTAACACTAGATTTAATCTGCAAAATCTCAAAGAATGAAGGAGACAGTTTTAGTCCCAGTCTGCCTCTCTCTCTCTGCCCTCAGGTAGAACTAGGGGCTATCTCTGCTCCCTTCTTCCTCTCTCCATCCCTCAGGAATACACCCTGGCTCTGGCAGACTAACTGGTCTTTTCAGGCCATTTCAGCACAGGTGATTTCACTGATAGAACAGAAAGCATTCTTAGGGACCCTTAGAAGTTTGATAACAGCTCTAAACAAAATGGCTGTGAAGGGAGCTGATAGCCAAAGCCCCTCCTCACTAGAGAACTGTTTGTCTCTTGTCAGGATCTCTTCAGAACAGGTACCTCAAGCTGGGCGTGGTGGCACATGCCTGTAATCCCAGCACTAGGGAGGCTGAGGCAGGAGGATTGTTGTGAGTTCGAGACCAGCCTGAGCTACAAAGTGAGCTTAAGGCCAGCCTGAACTGCATAGTGAGACCCTGTCTCAAAAAGACAAAAAAAAGAACAGGTACCTCCTATGGCAACTGAGATCCATACTCAGAGATATGCCGACTGAAGTGTGAAAAAGGAAAAACCTATAACAACAGCCACGGGGTCACAGGATCAGGAGGAAGGGGCCCAGGTGCCCAGGATGTGGCTATCAAAGGTGCAGTTCCCCACAGCACTGTAAGCTGTTAGAGGGTCCCAAACAGCCTGCACTGTGGTAGCACCTATTCCACAAGATTTGGATAAAACATCAGCTTGAGCAACTTCTTAAAAACTGTCCTGGCTTTCCTCACATATAAAAGAGCTTTGCTCTCTTTCTCCTTCTTACTTTCACTGCTATCGACTTATTACAAGTGATCTCTGTTATTATTTATCTTAAAAAAAATACTGATTGATGACCCATAGGAAAAGTTCTATTTAGCTAATCTAGTTCTAATTACAAACCTAAAACTATAAAAGGGTTATTGTAGTTCACCTTGGCCAGTAAACCTAAGAATACACTCTGATTTATACATCGTGGGGCCATAACATTAAGCTGAGCTGTAAATGGCTATGGTCAACAACTTCTTTGAATAACTCACTATTGTTGTGGAATGCTGGACTGTGTTGGATTGTGGTGTCAAGTTCAAGCACCTAAGTTAGTTGAATGTCAATGGAGTGCCCATTTCTGACAGGTGTAGACAAAGGAAGGGGTATAGAAAGAAAAAATCATGATGTGTGTGTATAGGCAGTACAGTTGGGATAGATAACCCTGTGCTTCTACATAATTCTATGAGGGGCAAGATCTGCACTAATGGTGGTTGGACAGGATATTATGTTGGCTTCTAGCACTATGGTCAACCACTAGGAAAATAATTATTGAATTTTTGATATAATTCATGTATAAAAAATAAGATTAGTAAGCAGCTACACTCTTAATTTACTGATAAGAGACATCTTCTAAAATAATATCTGTAAATATAATATCATGTATGCACCTTGTACGACACCAAAACATTATGAAAACAGTTTGCAATGTATTAATTTATCGAATCTGTCTTGTTAAGGTGTCTTGAAACTGTCTGATTGATATTTGTACTTTAATAAAATAAAAAATAAATAAATAAAATAAAAGTAATTGTCTACATGTTCTATATGTGTGTTATTTTTGTTTGTTTGATCTGTGTTAATAACTGGTTAAAGATGCTTCATCAGAGACTTTCTGAGTTCATAGCTAAATAATTTTCCATTTGTTTTGGCTCTTGTAAACTTCCTGGTATTTCTGAACTTTCTTTCTGTGAAAAATCAGTTGCATAGGTTACCTGAAGCATTACTGGATGAGGGCTGATAGGCTCAAGGCTTACAGAAGACTTGCGATTAAAAGCCTTGAAGTTTGATAACATAAAGGTTATATATGATTTAAGTTAAGATGTATAACTTCTGTGTTAACTTTCAGAAATAATCCTCCTAAAATTCTACCTAAATTGGTTTTTAAGTAAACACTGAAATATTAGCTCAAATGTTCACAAAGTTTAACCCTAAGCTAATTTAAATCAATTAGTAAAAGAAACTTTTAAAGTTGGTGACATGTTTGCATCTGGATTGTTAGCCAATTAAGATAATATAAAAATTTTGGCAATAGCTCAGCAGTTTAAAGCACCTGCAAGCAGGCTCAGGGGCCAGGGGTTCAATCCCTGGGCCTGCAGTGCCAGCCCTGCTCCTGAGGTGCGCTGAAATGGCAATTGGGGCTGGGCGTGGTGGTGTGCACCTGTAATCCCAGCATTTGGGAGGCTGTAAACAGATAGATGACTATGAGTCCGATCTAGTAGTGAGATCCTGAACACCCTGTAGATTCTTCCCTAAAAATACAAAAAAAAGAAAAACCTCTTGGTTTTATAGATGCAATGCCTGCTGTCTCTATACAATAACTGAAGGGTTTTTTTTTTTTTTTTTTTGGTTGAAGATAATATATATCATCTCAAAAAAAGTGTTAACTGCTATGATTTCATGCTCATGAGTCATCCACAGTAATTCTTCAGATAAGTGGGTACCACTCGAACATGGGGAACTACTGGACAAAACTCTCCTCTGTGGCTGAAAAAGCAGCTACCTAAACCAACCAGTTGTTTTCCACTGACAGATATATTATCCATCCCCCCCCAGAGTATTATGCTAGTATAACTCAACAAATGTTATTAATTACACTTAAATTTGCTATGAATAAAAGGTTAAACTTTTTATGTCTAAAACAAGGTTTTCTTAAGACACTAAGATGTTCTTGGATAAACTTTCAGATCTAGATTAAAAAGCAGAAGTTCCATATTTTACTAAGATAGTTTCTTCCATTTTCCATTGTTAGGCTCTTGATTACTCAAAGTTGAACTTTAAAGATTTAAAAATTATTAGCAAGTGGGATCTCATCTTTTTTTGAACATTTCTGCATTTCAAAGGAAATCTCCAACTGTAAAAACAAAACCAACAAACTGGGAAAATGTTATAGCCAACTAACAAAAATCCTTCTATCTAGAACATATAAAGAATTTTAAAAAATCAAGCTCCCCAAATTCAAAGACCCAATCCAAAAATGGGCATCTGAGATGAATATATACTTTTCAAATGAAGAAATACAAATGGCATGAAAAAATGGTCATTTGAGAAATTCAAATTAAAATAATACTGAGATTGCATATCATCCTAGAAACAATGGCTAACATCAAGAAGTCAGACAATAACAAATGCTGTAGGCTGTAAGGGAAAAGCACCCCTTCTCCACTGTTGGTGGGACTGTAGACAGGTACAACCTCTATGGAAATCAGAGTGGAGATTCCTTAAAAAACTAGAATTGGAGGTCCCAGTCAAGCCAGCTATTTCCTCTTGGGGATTTTTCCAGAAGAACTGAAAATATCATTCCACAGTGATATATATGCACCCATAGCAGTGCAATTTGTTATAGTTAAATCCTGGTAACAACCCAGATGTCCATCAACTGAGAACTGGAGAAAGAAGATGTAGCATTTTCACACAATGGAGTATTATTTGGCAATGAAAGAGAATAAACTTGAGACTTTTGTTAGTAAATGGATGCAAGTAGAAACCACACTCTTAAGTGAAATAAATCAGACCCATATGTGAAAAAATTGTTTTGTTTGCTTAGTGTGAGAACTTGAAAGAAAAAGTGGAATCTGAAGGGTATGGGTACAATACACACTGTAAAAGGGAATGAACTTATTCAAAAGAAATAGTTCCTGAGATGAAGACGACAAGAGAGGGAGTGGGAAAAGAGGCATATCTATGTATGTAAGCAGGATGGTTTGGACAACTGTACACTTCTGCTGGCCTATGGAAAGGAGCAGATAATGCTTAATTTGTTTTACCTCTTTTTCTCAATTGTTTCTCTTCTTAATTTCACATACACACACACACATATATATATATATATTTCTTTCTAATTTTTCATGGATATATCTGGTATTATAAATAGCTCATTGGAAGATAACACTATGCATTACAACAAATACTGTTAAATTCATATTACTTTTTTCATAATACTTTGTTAAATGAAATTCTATATCACTTATAATTTTCTATTTTAACAGTTTTTTGAACTCTTTTTCACAAAATAAAAAAATTTAAAGAGTTAAAGATTATTTAAGTACTGACTTATAAAACATTTTAAATAGTCATTTTATCATATCTTGTTAAGTGAATAGTTAAATCTTAGTTTATGATATAACCTATATATCTAGGCCTAGAGATAGATCTAAAAAAAATGTGTTGTATGTCTCAGCTTTAAAGTTTACAGAGTTAAGTCTACATAAGTTTAAAACAAAGTAGCTAATAGGTGCTCTCTTTTATACAATGTAAATCTAAACTAAGACATATAAAATGATCAGAATTTGGTTTCTCTTTAATTTGGTCCTGCCATTTAAAACTTGATTTATATCCACTGGCATTGATAAAACAAATATTTTGTTCTTGTGTAAATGAGATACACTTACATACGGTGGTACTTCATTTATCTCCTGATTCTGAAAAAGATAACCACATATTCATGTTCCAATGGGAAAATATAGCCAGAGTTTCCAAACATAAGCAACATTTTGCCAAATAGTTATGCTGGTAAACCAATTTGTTCATAAGCAAAAGCATTTGTGAACTAAGGCACCACTGATTAATATGTCTATTTGTGGTCATTAACACTTTCTCCTAAATTTCTAAGAGTGCTAAACATATTTTTAATCTTTGTCGGTCTAGCTACAACCTGTAAAATCTGTTAAAAGAATCAAAACTTTGCTTGAAAACTCATGTAAATGTATACTACAATTTTTATATAGCTGTGATGCTAATTATTTTAACCTCATGATATAGTAAATGTATTTATGTTTACAAAGTGTGCAGGTCTTCCATGATGCAAAACAAAAAAAAAAAAATTCCATGTTATATTTGTGATTTCCAGGCTACAGGGGTAAATGTGTTTCAGGCTCAAGCATCTGGCTCTCCCTTACTTGTGTTCCCACTACTTGTGATGAAATGTGCATGCCAGTGCAGTAGGATACAGCCAGCCAGCTGATATAGGTAAGGTTCCAGGCTTACGCTTGTGTGAATGTTGTGTAATTGTGTTATAACGGAGGTACCTAAACACTGCAGCACAGACAACACTCTTATTATCAGAGATGAGGCATTAATAATGTATAAAGCACAGCTATAAACAAATACATTCTACTTCAATGGCACTTTATTAAAAGATAACACATTTAATGATATTTGTCATTTAATGTTCTGTAATTGAGTAAAGGTAATTGATTAAAAAGTTATTTTATATTAAAATAATAACTTAAATATATTTTAAAGATAAAACATAATGTTATCAGATGTTATGATAATGTAACATTATACTGTCATCAAGATTCTTATGCTAAAATGCTATATTCCTCTTGTTCTCAAATTTCCCCTATAAAGCTTTATAATCATAATCTGTTAATACTCAACAAAAATCCAACTTCAAAAACAACATAATAGGTATAGAAATAATAGCTCTCTGGTCTTTCTTGATACTGCAAAGTGCTTGATTTCAGACCAGATTATGACAGTTAAGTGTACTGCTTTCATTGCAGTGATGGTGTAACAAACTGATCTACGAGGTGCTCAACAACTAAAGCTTAATGACCAATGCTAAAAAAAGGTATCTGGAGTAAAAAAGATCAGCCAGTATGTTGGCCCTTGGCCTCCAAGGTCAACAGGAGCTCAGGGCACAAGGCGACTGCTATAAAAAGATACTACAACTCTGGTGAGTGATCCAATATCCTGGCCAAGAAGATTGTCAAACCCTGGGGTCTGGGAGTCAACCAATTGTGCAGAGAGGAGGTTCACTAAAGTGGCAAACGTCTCCCATGCTTCTAAGGAAAGCCATATGGGCAAGCAAGACCGTGACTCACCTTAGCAAATGACACTGACACAGGAGCTAAGAGACTACACGATACCAAAAGTAACCCTGAAGGGTCTTAACTAACTCTTATACACAGTGAAAGGTTAAGTTTTATTAACACACTCTCACTTTAACTTGGTCTTAAACATCCAGCAGAAAAGTATAATTAGAAAGATTTATAAGAAAGTATAAATAATATAGTTTAGATATAAAAAGAGGGCTCCAGTCATAATATTGATCCCAATAGCAGTCTCCTGCAACACCTGTAACTTCTTACCGTGACAGTTCCATGAGGCTAAAAAGTAACAATAATAGCAACAGGTCACAAAATTTTCACATTCTTTAGCTGAAATAGTCCTTTAAAACAACAGAACTTTAATCTTTTCATGCCCAAAACTAGAAGGACTTGCACACTAATACATGAAATATGTTAACTTTATATAAATAATTAACATAAGGGGACTGTGTTGGATTGTGTCACCGAGTTCAGGCACCTAAATTGGTTTAATGACCTCTCATCTTTGACAGGTCTAGACAAAAAAGGGGTATACAAAGGAAGAACCATGATGTGTGTGTATAAACAGTATAGTTAGGATTAAATATGCCATGCTTCTGCATAATTCTATGAGAAGCAAGATTTGCACTAATGGTGGTTGGACAGGATATTATGTCAGCTTCTAGTACTATGGACAACCACTAGGAAAATAACAAGGTAGAAAGTATTAATTATTGAATCTGTCATATAATCCAGCTATAAAAAATAAGTAAACAGCTACACTCTCTTAATTCACTGATTTGAGACATCTGCTATAATAATGTCTGTAAGTATAATATCATGTATGCACCTTGTATGACACCAAAACGTTATGAAAAGTTTGCAATGTATTAATTTATTGAATCTGTCCTGTTAATTTGTCTTGAAACTGTCTCATTACTATTTGTTCTTCAATAAAATAAATAAATAAAATTTAAAAAATAACATAAGGTAAGTGAATACCTTACAGCATTAAAAAAAAAAATAGGTCTTTAGCTAACTCCTCTGAGCAGGCAGGTCTAAGACTCGGGTGGTTACAGTCTTTACTCTCGTCCCTTAAGGACAATGTCTGCACTTGGCTACTCTCCTTACTTACCCTAACCTGTCTCTTATTCAGGTCCTTACATTTTTGGTCATGCAGTAAAAATTGTTTCTTCTCACCTAGGTATGGTTGGACTCCAGATGTTCATGCCATCTGAATCAATGATAAGGGTACTGGAACCCTTTCAGTAGAGTATACTAGATTAACTGTCTAAACTCCAACATGACTTCTATCTAAGACCCCTTAGATTAGCTTTCTGGAGAAAATCTTAGACTGCTGCACCCCTGTATCAGCCTATCTCACCTTAAAGCAGCCAGACTCAGTCTTCACCCTTTTCCCCTCATGAAAGTTAGGGATACTTATTCAGGGAAGAAATGTAGAAAACAGTTTATCCTGTTAGTTTATAAATATGGCAGGTGGCTAGCTGAAGATCTGTGATAGAGTGGGAAGATCAACCAAACTGATACAAAATTAAATTAGAATGGACAATGAAGTAGGACACTGGCTAGGGAGTGAACTTCCTCATGTAGTAAGTGGAATGTAGCTCACTTATTACTAAAAGGGGGATGGAGCCTCTCCCTGTGAAGCCCTGAGTTTGGAGGAACTTAATATGCAGAATAAGCAGGTTTTTCCTCTAAAAATCCCAATTTCCTTTAAACACCCTACATGTTGAAGAACTGGGTTAGAGAGCCTGAGTTTCCATTCGTGAGTTTGAATTCACAGAGCCACCTGTGATAGGTGGCCCCTAAACAAATGAGCAATTCTTGTTGTCGTTTTTCTATTAAGTAGCTCTGAATTCAGGGACCATGTGCCTCCCTCTGGGACCCCTCCTGGTAATCTAGGAGGTGTTCTTCTGATTTCCAGTAACCTCCTCCCCTCCACACAGTGGGCTTTAGAATTGTAGCCAGCATTTGCAGCTCATGTTTAAAAAAAAAAAGCTTCAAAATACAACTAAATTACTGGAATTAAGAAACTGAAACCCTGGCATTTGGTCAAATCTTCTATCAAAAAAGAATTTAAACCCTTCTTTTACCCATCAAGTTGGTAAGTACAAATTGTCATGGTAACAGGATGTATCAAATTATAGGAGGAATGACGTTTTTCATCTAACTAGGTATTTATCTCCTTTAAATGAAGAGATTGTTGTAGCTGTAATCCATTATATTTCTTTCAAATCTGCATTTGAAATCATCATTTCTTTAATTTTATATAGAAATATACAGAAACAGAGGTCTCATAAAAGAGAAAATTAAAATTACTTGTAAATGAATTGCTGCATAAATAAAAAGACATAAAATGAAAACCTCATAAATCTACTGAGACAAAATGAAAGGATGGAAGCATGGAAATCACATAATATAATATCCCCTTCACCCACATCAGGACATATTTTTCTTCAGTAACATTAGTGACTATTTTGGATAGAATGATCTAGGCCAGAACATCTCCCTGCAAGTTGAGGTGACTTGTTAACAGGTGTGAATCACCATCACAGACAATAGCACAGCCCCAAGTTAGCCCACACATCCTGAAAGAAGATGCGGAGCAAAGGCAGTGCTGAACTCAGCAAGCATCCCTGCCCCTCCTTAAGCCACTGCTGAGAAAAAAAAGACAGGCTGATTTTCTAGGGAGTATATTAAGCCACAGCTCTATACAGGAGGTGGTCTGAAGTTCATTTTAGATGAAAGTAACCTAGGGAACATATTTTCTTTTTCAGGTGAAGATCATTTCTCCAACTTCCCAGAAATGATAGAGAGAGAGAGGACAATGCACACACACACACACACACACACACACACACACACACACACACAGAGAGAGAGAGAGAGAGAGAGAGAGAGAGAGAAACAAACAGACAGAAAGATCCACCCAGAAAGTACACAGAGAGAGAATATTTTATATCCTAGCATGAAACAATGAGGTCTCAACAAAGCCCTTGTCCAAGCACTTAGTACAACAATAATTCAAACAAAAAATACAAACTGTTCCAAGACAATTTTTTTAACTGAACAATAAGAACATAACCTGATTACAAAATGGGGCAAACACCAGAACAGCCTTCTCACTGAAGATATTCAAAGGGTAAGAAGCACATGCAAAGATGCTCATCCTTACATGTTATCAGGGAATTGCAAATTAAAGCTACAATGGGATATCACTCCATACCTCTTGGAATGATAAAACCCACTACCCAAAGTGGAGGAAGATGTGGATGGACAGAGACTCTCGTGAACTGCTGCTTGGAATAAGCCATGGGACAGGCACTTGGGAAGAGTTTGGCAGCTTCTCACCAAATGAGATATACTTATTTTTGGTACTAGGATTCAAACTGATTTTGTGCTTGGCAGGCAGGTGCTGTGCGCTGAGATAGAGCCCTGCCCTGAGATATACTTTTGCTACTTAATTCAGCAGTTGCTGTCCTTGGTATTTATCAAAGGAGGTAAAAACATGTATCCACACACAAACCCCTACACAGGTGTTTATGGCCACTAAACTTATAACTGTTCTAATCTGGAAGAGATCAGGTTATCCTTTAGAAGTGAGTAGGTAAATAAGCCGTAGTACATTCAAACAATGGATACGATCCACTGCTAAAAAGAAATAAACTATTAAACCATGAAAAGATATGGAAGAAACTTAAATGCATATTACTGAGTTAAAGATGCCAGTCTTAAAGGGCTATTTGCTGGCTGAGTCCAACCAACTGTATGACACAGAAAAAAAGCGTCAGTGGTGGTGAGGGGCTGGCAGAAGGGGCGAACAGAAGAATAGGCAGAGCACAGTGGATTATCTAGGGCAGTGAAACTATTCATTATAACCCTATAATGGTGGGCACATTTCATTATATTCCTACCAGAGATAATATATAATATATATATATATATTATATTATTTATATTCTATATTATATATAATATATATCATATCATATCATATATACATAATAAAGATTACATTTAAATGTACTGTGTGGTCTTCAGTGGTAATAATGCGCTGCTGTAGGTCCATCGAGTATAACAAATGGTCCATTCTGGTGTTAGATATGGACAGCGAATGCAGGATGGAGCTAGGAGAAACTGCTGTATCTTTTGCTCAATTTTGCTGTGAACCCAAAACTATTTGACAAATCAAGTCCATTAAAGAAAACATATCTATGGAAATAATACCTATCATATTCTGGGTGCTTAATTGTGCTCCACACTGTACCTCTCATCTAACTCCCATGCCAGTGTTTTGAGGCAGGTATGCCTGCCACATTCACTTTGCACACTGACTTTCCAAGATGATTACGTACCATTCATAACACAGCAAGAAGCACAGATGGTCAACCCAACCCAGCCCAGTTCTAGCTCTGCTCCTGTGCCTGTCCTCAGCCCCTCCAGACGGCCTCTCTCTATCATTTAACAAAGAAGATGGGCTGTTAGGAATGTATTCATATTACACAACTAGATGTTCAAAACATGGTAACATGAGGAACAGTGCTTGCATAGTTAGTGTATAAAGCATGGACACCCAATAACCGAACAATACAGGACCTAGTATATACCATCAATTTGGTTAAAACATCGGTTTTAAGGGAGCACTGTTTAAGTGTCATAAATGCATAGATTCAGGAATCTCAATGAACTGAAACATAAAAAATAAAAAAGAAGCCATACCAAGGAAGAACATAACCAAATTGCTCTGAAAAAACATAGTATATGTAAAAGAATAAAAGTGAGAATTGGAGAAGATTTTTCATAGCAATAATGCATAGAAGAAAATAATGGAATAATCTCTTTATGGTCCCAAAGAGACAAGACCTAGAATTGTATACCGGTAAACTATTTTACCAAAAACAATGGAGAAGAACTCTTACCAGAAAGATGGAATAAACATGCTTTCCAGATTCCTCCCATTAGTTCATGAAACATGAACATCGTACATTAAACAATCATGGAGTGATGTTGAAAATGGGCAGAAAAGTGAAATGCTGCTAGGATCTTTAGTATGCAAGGGACAGTGCGGTGTAAGCTCCCTGTATCTTCTTTTTTCCTCTTATCTCTCAGTCTGATACTAGCAAACTCAAAATAAATCCCAATGAACAAGCACAAAATGCCTGCTTTCTTTAGCTAAAGAATAAGAGAAAAAAGCCTCATAAGATTAAAAAAATTATATACAACTATACGTGCTAAACGCAACAGAAAAAAAAGAAAACAAAACAAAACATGATCCCACCTCTGCCCAAGCCAGCAAGGCCAAATAGGAAGCTCAGACATCCATGTTTAAGCAAAATGTAGCAGTTTTGCACAAAAATCATGATCCAGTAAAATGCTATTAATATAGGACTTACCTCAAATACAACAACATAGGTAGGCTGAAAGGAAAAGAATGGGAAAAAAGCTCAAAGAGTGAGAAGCGGCTTCAGATGAGGCCGAGCAGATCAAAGCTCACTGGAGACAATGAGCGACCTGCATATTTGTGAAAAGATTCCCCGCCCAGAAAGACATCATGATAGTATGTATGTGTGCATCAAGCAGCAGAACATTGAAATATATAAAACAAAACATGATAAACCTGAAAGAAAATAGGCAATCTACAATTACAACTTGTAACTTCAACAATCCACTCCCAGCAACTGCTACAAAATCAGCCAAGGTGTAGAAAAAACAAATCACTCAACAGGATCTAATTGACATGGATGGCACTTTTATTTGAGATGAGGTCCTGCTAAATTGCCAGGGTGTCCAGCCTGGCCTCAAATTTTTTATCGTGTTTCAGCCTCAAGTGCTGAGATTATAGGCATGTGACACTATGCACAAGAGGTATTTTTTAAACTATCACTCATAATTCTATAAAGATAGGAAATGCAGCTGGGCATGGTGGTGCATGCCTGTAACCCCAGCACTTGGGAGGCTGAGGCAGGAGGATTGTTGTGAGTTCAAGACCAGCCTGAGCTACAAAGTGAGCTTAAGGCCAGCCTGAACTGCATAGTGAGACCCTGTCTCAAAAAGACAAAAAAAAAAAAAAGATACAAAATACTTACAAATAATATCAAATGATAAGTACAAAACTCTTAGTGAAATTAAAGAGGACCTAAATAAATGGAAAGATATAGGTTGTTTGTGTATAAGATGACACAGTGTTGTGAGGATCTATCTCACATCTCCTCAAAGCAACTTTTACATAATTCTAATTAAAATCCTAGCAGACTTTTCTGTAGAATTTGATAACCTGATTCTAAAACACACACTTAAATACAAAAGACCAAGAATAGCAAAATGAAGCAGAAAAGAAAGAAAATGGAAAATAATGCTTTCTGATGTTAAGGCTCACTATAAAACTTCACTAATTAATAAATATAATGTGCAGCATCAATACAGATAAATAAAATGAACAGAACAGAGGCCTGGCATAAGTCAACACACAAACAGTCAACTAGTATGTGATAAAGGTACAAAGGCATTTGAACAAATGGTATTTTTTAGCAAAAAGGTTTTGACCACATAAGAAATATAAAGTACATGTGTTGGTATATAAGTCTTGCTCTATCTAGGTCTTAACCATCCAGCAGAAAAGTATAAAAATGAAGTATACATCGCGGGGCCATAATATTAAGCTGAGCTGTAAATGGCTATGGTTGAAAACTTCTTTCAATAACTCATTATTGTTGTGGAATGCTGGACTGTGGTGGATTGTGGTGTCGAGTTCAAGTACCTAAGTTAGTTGAATGACAATGGAGGGCCCACCTTTGACAGGTGTAGACAAAGGAAGGGGTATAGAAAGAAAAAATCATGATATGTGTGTGTATACACAGTACAGTTGGGATAGATAACGCTGTGCTTCTACATAATCCTATGAGAGGCAAGATCTGCACTAATGGTGGTTGGACAGGATATTATGTTGGCTTCTAGCACTATGGTCATCCACTAGGAAAATAATTATTGAATTTTTGATATAAGTCTTGTATAAAAATAAGATAAGTAAGCAGCTACTCTTAATTTACTGATAAGCGACATCTGCTAAAACAATATCTGTAAATATAATATCATGTATGCCCCTTTTACGACACCAAAACATGATGAAAACGGTTTGCAATGTATCAATTTTTTGAATCTGTCTTGTTAAGGTGTCTTGAAACTGTCTGATTGATATTTGTACTTCAATAAAATAAAAAATAAAAGAAAAAAAAAAAAGAAAACCAAAAAAAACCAAAAAGGTTTTGTTGGAACAATTGGATATCCATGTTAAGAAAAATAAAAACCCAGAGGCTTTAATCTACACCACACACCATTTATAAAAATTAACTAAACATGGAATATAAAAATGCATATGAAGTCTAAAATAATAAAATCCTTAGAAGAAAATATCTGTGATTCTTGGCTAAGCAAGAATTCACCAAAAGCACAATTAATACAATAATCCACATTGATAAACTGGCTTTAATAAAAATCAAACTCTTTTGCTCTTCATAGATACTATTAGAGAAACAAAAATCACGTACTGGAAATGTGCTAATGACATCTGAAGAAAACCCTCTCTTTTTTAATGTATATAGAACTCTCAAAGGTCAAAAATAGAAAGTAAATGATTCACTGAAACAATAAGGATAAAGCACTTGAGCAGGTTTATCAGCAAGGAAGACGGAGAGCAGACAAGTGCTCAGAAGGCTAAACGTTACTTGTCCTTATTTCTACCCTACTGGAATTCTAGTCTTACTGCATTAATGGAGTATGAAGGCACAATATGACATTTTCAGATACTGAGAACCTTAACTTTCCTACCTCTAAAGCACCTCTCCCAGGAAGCTACTGATGTACATACAGCACAGATGCACTAAGAAAGACAGGGATGTGGATTATAGGGGATGGAATCTCTGACGAGAAAGAAAAGAGGAGAGCATGCTTTGGAAGGAGGTACCCAGGAGCAGCTCTGCAGAAAGCTGGCCAGACCAGGGTAAAGTCAGGGAATGGAGAAGGGAGGCCTTTCAAGAACTGCTGTGCCTTAAGAAAAACGCTTCCAACCCTGAGCTCAGACCTCCACAAGACCTGTACTTAGGTCCCCTTTTTTGCTTTTAATTTTGAGACATGCTCTCAACTATGTTGGTCCAGGTCTGCTCGAGGTCCTCCTGCCTCAGCCTTTTGAGTAGCTTGGATTATAAGCATGTGCTACAATGCCTGGATGTTCCTTCTTTTATAACACCCCTCTTAGAAGCACTAAAGAGGATCCCATGAGAGCAAGCCAGGAACTTGTGTCTCTGAGCTATACCCCTGGCTCACATACCCATAGTGTCCGTGGTGACCTAAGTCTTTTCACTAGGTCCCAGTTCTTACAGGTTCAGGCCCATCTCTGGAGGTTCCACACTACTTCCCACTGCTGCGATGCTAAACACCAAGTGCTGACAATGTGAGGGCATGGGGCACACAAAGCACATCCAAACCACACAACTAGAACACTCGAGGCATAGTGTGTACACCTTAGAGCTGTATCCTGTGAGCCTCTCTACCATAGCTCAGACACTTCAAAAGGACATAGCTCAAAGCTTGTGTGCTGGAAAGCATTCTGTGCAAATGTCTAGAATTAAAAGTAGTAATACTCAATGTATTATTTTATTTTTTTCTATGTATTTGTGTGCTATTGGAGGTTGAACCTGAGGCTTTCACACTTAACTACACCCCCAACCTTTTTTGGAAAAGGAAGTTTAATTTTGAAACAGGGATGCACTAAGAAACAAAGTTGCCCAGGACGGACTTGAACTCGCAATCCTCAGGCCGCAGCCTCTCTAGGCCCTGATATTACAGGTGTGTGGTACCTTGCCTGGCTACTATTTGGATTCTGAGTGAATGAGAGTACAGATATAGCACTAGAAGCCTTGATACTATGATGGCCATGCCCTTGTTTCATGCACCTGCAAAGACTGCCAAGGGCCAGAATTGGCTCTATCATCTTCTGCAGTCACACAGCCTTGTCTCCGGGTTGTACTGAACCTTCTAAGGCAAAACTGAGAATCACATTAGTGACTGCGCCAGTACAGGGAGTTTAACTGGTTACCGAGCATAAGGGAAAACAGGAAGCACTGCAAGAAGGCTTTCCTCCCCTCATGGAGACATAGCTGCTCTAATTTAATAAAAAAATATGGTTAGGGAGTGTTAGTAATGATATTTTAAATGGTGATAACTTGTTACCATGGATTGCCTGTTTTTCTTTCAGCACTGCAAGTGTTTCTTTTCAAATAATTAAAATATGACCTATATGGCACAGTGGTTTTAGCCAGGTGTGGTGGCATACACCTCTAACTGTAGCACTCTGGAAGGCTGAGGCAGGGGCAACATAGTGACTTAGTGAGACATTGTGTCAAAATTTAAAACAAGAAATTCTAAAAAGGCTAAAGATGCAGCTCAGTTGGAAGAGCCCAGATTTGACACAGTATTGGAAAGAACAGCGCACACCACACACACACATGCATAACCCAAAATAAACTACACAGTGCTTTTTCTCAATTTTGAGATGAAACCCTGAGTTTATATTTATATCATACTAATGATAGGTTTTCCTTCAATTATGTATTATTCAACCCAGCCCTGAATATGTCATCAAGAAGTTAAGACTTTGAGGCTTTTAAGATATTTTAAGGCTTTTAAGGCATTTTTTTTTTTTTTTTTTTTTTTTTTTTTTTTTTTTTTTTTTTTTTTTTTTTTTTTTTTTTTTTTTTTTTTTTTTTTTTTTTTTTTTTTTTTTTTTTTTTTTTTTTTTTTTTTTGCCATAGACAGCAGTCTTTACCTGGCCCTATGCTGTGCGCTGTGTGACCCTGACTGTGTCATCACTATTCGAAGGCTGGAATTTCTCCTTTGTGCGTGGGGTCCAGAACTTCATAGGAGTAAATGAGATCACGCACGCAAAACACCACAAGTGTCTGACTGGATCTTGGAAGATGATAGTTTTTGAGTGGATACACTAGGACATAGTGCCAGCAGTTGACCAAGAATTTAATTCCTCTTTCCAAACTCAAAGCCCCTCAGTGACTAACGGCCAATGCCCACCAAGGGGTCAACCCAGTCATGGGACCAAGTGTCAAGGCCATGGTGTATTTTTATAGCCAGCCCCAGGAAAGGTACAGGAAATCAGGTCACAGAAATCAGTAACCAGGAAGCCATGTGACTTTTAAGGCCCAACCACATTTTCTTTATTCCAGAATCGGGAATTGAACTCAGGCCCTTCTGCTTGCCAGGGAGGAGCTTATTCTACTGAGCCATCTCTCTGGCCCCCCCATTTTTTTTTTTTTTTTTTTTTTGTCTTTTTGAGACAGGGTCTCACTATGCAGTTCAAGCTGGCCTTAAGCTCACTTTGTAGCTCAGGCTGGTCTCGAACTCACAACAATCCTCCTGCCTCAGCCTCCCGAGTGCTGGGATTACAGGCATATGCCACCATGCCCGGCTTGGCCCCCCCATTTTAATAAAGACATCTCCAAAAGCCACACAGGGGACCAAACTCTATTTTCTTTTTAATAATTCTATATTTTCTTAGGACATTCACTGACTTGTGCAACTACCATCACTACCTAACTTTAGGACATTTTACCATGCCCAAGATCATCACACCTATAATTAGTCCCCCATTGCTCACCCAACCATTGAAAATAATCAGTCTACCTCCTGTTCCCACAACTTTGCCTGTTCTGTGCATTCAAATAAATGGGTTTGTAGTGTATTTGAGTGATCTTCTGTATTTGGCATTCTTCAGGTAGCATGTTTCCAAGGCCCACACATTTTGAAGCATCAGGTATCAGGACATCACTCCTTTCTACGAATGAATAATGTTGTATAGATACAGAAACTTTATTTACTCATTTCTTCTTTGATGAACATTCCTTCTTCATTTTGGTTTTCAAAATTTTGCTGCTGTACACACTTGCGCCCCTACTCTTGCGTGGACATGTTTCTGGCTCTCTTACACACAGACCTAGGAATGGAACTGCTGTTTAACCTTTTGAGGAGCCATCAAACAATTTAGCAAAGCAATGGTGTCATTTTACATTGCCATTAGCACTATGTGAGAGCTTGAATTTCTCCATATCTTTGACAACACTTGCTGTTTGCCTTTTTCTATAATTACTGTCCTCTTGGAATAAAGTCATAATTGATTTTCTGGAACTGAGGATCCAAAACAGGGTGCCCTACCACCAAGCTACTTCAACAGGCCCTTCACAAATTTGTTTAAAATTTTGAGGCAGGGTCTCACTAAGTTGCCTGGGCAGTTTTCAAATTTTCAATCCTCCTGTTTCAGCCCCCTAAGGACTGGGATTCTACGAACAAGCCATATGCCTGGCTCAACCAGGCATTTCAGGTGGTGTTGATCTGCATTTTTCTATTGACCAATGATGTCAAGCATCTTTTCCATTTGCTAATTGTTCATTTATGTATCTTTTGGAGAAATGCCTATTCAACTTTTTTTTTTTTTTTTTTTTTTTTGCAGAACCGGGGATTGAACTCAGGCCCTTGTGCTTGCCAGGCAAGCACTTATTCTACTGAGCCATCTCCCCAGCCCCTCAACCTTTTTTCTTTTTCGTTTTTCAGTGTGTGGAAGAAACCCAGCGCCTTGCAAAGCTAAGCAAGCACTTCACCACTGAACCATATTTCTCCAGAAATGCCTACTCAAATCCTTTGGCTATTTAAAAAACTAGGTTTCTTATCTTTTTATATCCGGGATACAAGTCCTTCATTAAATACTATGTATGATTTGAAGATACTTTCTTTCATTCCATAGGTTGTCTTTTGATTTTCTCATAGTGTGCCCAAACTTTAAAAAATGTTAATAAGTTCCAGTTTATCTATTTTTCTTTTGTTTTTCATTTGGTGTCATATTTAAGAAAACACCAATTAATCTAAAGTAAGGATTTACTCCAGTGCTTTTTACTAAGAATCATCACTTTTAGGATGTTATTGACTTCAATTAAATTTTATGTATGGTGTGAGGTAGAGGCTTATTTGCATGTGAAAAACACAAACTGTTAGGGTTTTGAATAAATCATGCTTTGTTCATTAAATATAAAAATATAACATGTATATATTCAGTCATTCATCCAACAAATATAGGCAACGAGAATGATGCTTGGAGCTTTGAAGTGACAATTCCCTTCCTCTACATCTTCCCTTTCCTTCCCAACATTCAAGCAGAAAGCAGGTTCTGGGATCTGTTGTCTAGCAGAGATGAATGGAAAGGTGGCTTCTTAGCTTTTCTTCTCCCAAATTTTGTTTTCCTAAATTTTGGTCATTCTTCTATAGGAATTGGGTAATAATACTGTCCAAATGAACAGGGAAGAATTGGATTTTCATTCTCTTTCAGAGATGATACAGAACCTTTGGAGAGGAATGTGGGAGAGAGAAGGCACAGTACTGTAAGGGGACATGGACATCCCATGAGAGAAACATGGGATGTGGAGAAACATGTGTGGAAGCTCCTAGTGCCATAGGCACCTCTTAACTCAGATATTCATACCTGAAGCCTGGCAAGCCAAGATGACAAAGCACAAGAGCAGTATGGCAACAACTGACCAACTATTACATGACACATCCTCCATTCATCCCCACACTACCTTGAATAGCCATGTACCATAAAACTGGGGCAATTCCCTGGAATTACAAAGCATCTGGAAGAACCAACGAGTCAGGATGAAATCCAAGAAGCACTAAGGTTATGTTTTCATTCCTACCACTAAGGGAAAAACAGCAACTTTGAGTCAGAAATTATGTTTCTAGGAAGCAGTTATATTTCTTACATTCTTCATTATTATGAGTACATTTTCCTACTTTCCATACAAATAGTAAGAATATACTATGTACCTTGTATTCTATGAGATTGAACTAGGGTTGTGAACAGATAAATTAATCAAGCCACAATTAATCAACGCATTTACAGTCTGGGGAGAGCAAACATGCATAACTGTAGTCACCATTTACTGCATGCTCCCTGTGTGGGTCCTCTGCGCTCTGCAAGATCTCATTGAATTGCATCTTCCTTGTAACAGGCCTCTATGATTCAGACGTTTTCAACAGGTAAAAGTCTTACCCAAGGGTGCACCACTAGCTACTAGTGGGGCTTGCATACGAAGCAGGATATACCTAACTCCAAAGCCTGTTTGCAGTCCTGGAGTTAGGATTTCCTCTCAGGGAGGGGCCAAACTAAGGTCTGTCTTCTGATAATTCAACCTCCATTTGCCTTAGATTTTGGTTAATTTTTTCTAAGATTGGTGATGCAGTTTAGTCTAATCAGCCTTCTGTAACTTGATGATCAATGTTCTCCTTGGCAGAAGCCTGAAGCTGGATATGGTAGTTGAAACAATTCCCATAATCCTTGGACCCGTGGGTTTGACTCTGGGAGTGCCAACGGGTTCCTCCAAATAGGGAGCTTTCTTTTACAACTCATACCATCTGCATATACATCACAAGGGTCACATCACTGATTGAGGAGGGGTAGGATCCCAACTTAAAAGGAAAAACAATGAGTTATAAGCAAAGTGGAAAACAATTTTATAGGGAAAAATCCCATAGAGCTATTTTACATTGACATGCAGGCTCTCAACTTGGTGCTGAAGAAAGTATTTAAAAGTCTTGCCTGAAGCTTCCTAGAAACAGCAAAAGGAAAATAAGTTGATTCTGGCCAATGAAATGTTAATGGCTTTTCCTTAAGCATTAATCCACTAAACAAATGTTGAGAATGGAAGATGTAGACATAAATGCTGCAAGAGTCCTGATTTATATATTTTATACTGCTGCTTCTGTTCTTTGATTCTGGGCAAGTGATCAAACCAAATCTCAAATTCCAGAGAGAAGCATACTGGGCCATAGATAACAGTAAAAATGTGAAGAAATTTAAATTATAAGAAACTAATGTCTCTTCTTTAGTGTCTTTTCTGAAGGTTAAATTTCTCCGTATTTCAGCTATAAAACATTCAACTTCTAGTTTCTCATACATAGTGCAATATGGAGCCCAGAACCCAAAGAAATCATTTGGTCCATTTCTCATTTCACAAATGGGAACATCTGAGAGTCAGAGACGTGAGGTGATTTGTTGAATGCTATGACTTCCTCGGAGTTGAAGGGTGTGCAGTCCACTTCTCACTCCCCACTAATGATCTTCCTATAAAACTGAAGTTCCGGGTGAACTTGTCCGGAAAACTTTCCCCTCTTGGGGGCCACTGTGAAGTGTACAGGAGCCATTTGCTTGCTGGCTGATTGCTGTCTATACACACTCATTCGCAGTCTTGCACCAAGAAGCAGTTTAGGGTGGTTACAAGGCTGAGTGGTAAGGTCTGATTTTGTGTTATGATTCCAGTTCTCACATTTATTGCAAGTAAAAACCTGAACAAACTAACCTTTTTAAGTTAAGTGGACACTGTAACACATGTGATTG
Organism: Ctenomys sociabilis; assembly: GCA_004027165.1. Taxonomy (NCBI): domain Eukaryota; kingdom Metazoa; phylum Chordata; class Mammalia; order Rodentia; family Ctenomyidae; genus Ctenomys; species Ctenomys sociabilis. Next base: position 156,884 of record PVKA01000730.1, read on the forward strand.
CAACAAAATCAAATTAAGTAATACGTCAAGTTAGCCTAGTGCTCGACACATACCAGGTACTCAGTAAATGCAAACCACTACTAACATTACTATAGAACACCCAGAGATGCGTCTGCATGGGTTGTAAAAGGGTGTTCCCAGGCAGGAATTATGGCACATGCTTGGAACCCCAGCACCAGGGGAGGCTGAGGCAAGAGGATCACATGTTTGAGCCCAGCTTGGCCAACTCAGTGACTTTGTAAAGCCCTCTCTGTCTCTCTCTCTCTCTTAGAAAAAAAAGGCATTTCCTTCTCTAGGCAGATGCTACTAAAGGGTGAAGGACTCCAGACTATGGATGACAGAATTTCATTGTTTAGGGCAGTGATGGCAAATTTTTAGAGGTTTCAATGATACAAACAGCCTGCTGCACATGTGCCATAGTTTTGCCACCACTGTTCTAGAGCTATGAGTCTGGCTTTAAGGAAAGAAGTAAAGAATCATTTCCCATCTTCCCTTGCTGAGAGTGGATAGGCAGCAACATATCACTGTTCTCATGTATCACTTCTAGAAAGTTTTTCAGAGGGCAGCTGACTTTGGGGGTAGGAATACTGTTACTCTTCTATTTACTGGGATGTAGAAGTGATGGCTGTGCTGCCTGCAGCTTGTTTGATCATAAAGAAAGAACTAAACGATTTTCAGCCACTCAGTCCATGAGCTACTAAATTACTGATAACCATAGACCTATAAACATTTTTGATTCATTAGGGAAATAAACTTGTGTATACTTTTTTGCTGCCATTATCATAATCCCTAACCAGTATACCTTCTGAAATGTATTTTTCTTTTATGTTAAAGACTTGCAGGCCTGCTTGGACGGACTATTGCCCTGTTACTTGAGAGTGCTAACTCAGGTGTGTTTTAGTCATCACTTAGGTTTCTACAAAATGTTGAAATTATCTTTAACGGCCTTGCTACTCAAAGTGCAGGCAGTGACCAAGCAATATTGGTGTCACTCAGCCACTTATGAGGAATGCAGTACGCATCTCCACTTGAGTTATGAATCACAATCTACATTCTAACTGGACTCCAGGGGTTTCATTATACATGATTGGAATCCCTGGACCAAACTGCCAAGATCTGTCTTGTGATCGGTCCCTCTTCCCTAAAGTGGTGGCAGTAGTTAGCCCAGATTTGAGAAGGTTTGGGGTGAACAAAGTAAAAATGTTTTTTCTTTTTTTTTCTTTTTTTTTTTTTTTTTCTGGCATCAAATCTTTTGCCGGCCTCTCAGTTTGCTTCCAAAAAAAAAAAAAAAAAAAAATCACAGTAGTAATTAAAATGTACATAACCTGGGAACAGGAGGAAATACTGTGGACTAGAGAACTGCAGGAATTGTTAAAAAATAAAAAAGTGCTACCCTGGAAAAAGTACGCTTAACGTTTTTGAAATCTTTAGAGCAACTTTCAGGCTTGTAAACACAGAACAAATATTTTTTTAAGACATTGATTTCTTATTATTTCTTTTCACTTTCAAAACAAACTGAAGGCAAACATTGCAAGTTAAAAAAAAAAAAAAAAAAAAAAAGACCGCTAGTTGAGCATAGCTCTGATCACATCGGACTCCTCAAAACTCCTTTCCAAGGGCTGTTATTGCCTAGGGACTTCCGTGGAGGCGCAGCCCAACAGTGCAGGCCCTCCATGAGCTTCACCTGTGCTGGAAGTGACCGTGGAAGTGCCTGCCTGCATGTAGGAGGTAGGCAAAACATAATTTTCTGCATAGAATGAATGTGACTGAGAAACAACATGCTCCTTAATTCTCACATAGTTAAGGGGAGCAGTGGTACTGGAAAAGAAAGACATACTAGACATGGTCCTTTGGCTTTAGCTGACTTAGAGACTTATAAACATGTCACGACTTTTAGGAGGAAAAAAATATATGTTCTAGGAATGAAATGAACAAGGCCAGTGACAGAGTAAGGCGGGATGGTCAGAAATCCTGCGGATGAGGAGTCTGCTGTGGAGCTGGTCCAGACAGACCTGCACGTGCAGAAGAATCTGGTGCATCCAAGGAACAGAAAACCCTTTCGGGGTCCCCAAGAGCACAGATATACCGGAAAGAAGATGCATGGGGTCTACCAATGAGGATATGACGAATTTCTGACCCCTATATGTGTCTCTACCAGACTCAGGATGAGTTTGAGCAGGCAGGCTGCGGAGTCCTAGGGAGTCCAGCCCTGGAAATCAGACTGGTGAAACTGGTGTCCCAACTCTGCTACTTCCCAGCTCTCCTCTCCCAGACTAGCAGGTCTCAGCTTCTTGGGTACGCAGCGGGCTCAGAACAGGACCAACTTTGTAGTTACAGCAGAGGGGGTGCTTGCAAATCTCCCAGCACACTGTCAACCACACCAGGGCTCACCTCTCGGCGGATCTGTGACCACGACGGTGATTATTACCATTATTATCATCAGCTCTCATCCGGAGTCTCTGTCCACCCCGAGGCCTCTGGCCCTGCCATCCCAGGCAACCTCCCCGCTCACGGCCACCGGCGTGACCCCCGTTACCTGGGGCCAGACGCGCCCTGTCGCCACCTTGCGTCCTGGGCCCTGCCTCCCTCCCGGGCCGGCGGCTGTCGCGGCGGCGTCCCCAGCCCGGCAGGGCCCGGCGGCGCGGGATGCCTAGGCGGCGGGGCTGGCGGCGGCCACGCTGCGCGCTCCGGCGGAGGGGAGGGGGCTCCGCGGCGGCGACGGGCCCGGTGGGGGGCAGAGCCAAGAGGCGCGGCGGCGGCGGCGGCGGCGGCAGCAGAGGAGGAAGAGGAGGTGGGGAAAGAGGATGCGGGGGGCTGTGGGCGGCCGCGCGGCCCTGTCCGCAGTGAAGCCCGCGGCGCCCGGGGCGCAGGGAGTGGCCGTCGCCTCCTGCGCGCACCATTCCTGAGATGGCGGCGGCGGCTCGGCAGCGGCTCGGGGCGCCCGGGAGGGGCCGGGCGGGCGCGGGTTGAGCCCCGGGCCGGGAGAGCGGCTGGGCCTGCGGGGGCGGCGGGTCGGGGCGCGGCGCGGGGAGGGCGCGATGGCGAACGCTAGCGAGCCGGGCGAGGGCGGCGGCGGCGGGGGAGGCGAGGGCGAGGCGGCCGCGCTGGGCCTCAAGCTGGCCACGCTCAGCCTGCTGCTGTGCGTGAGCCTGGCCGGCAACGTGCTGTTCGCGCTGCTCATCGTGCGGGAACGCAGCCTGCACCGCGCCCCGTACTACCTGCTGCTCGACCTGTGCCTGGCCGACGGGCTGCGCGCGCTCGCCTGCCTCCCGGCCGTCATGCTCGCGGCGCGCAGGGCCGCGGCCGCCACCGGGGCGCCGCCGGGCGCGCTGGGCTGCAAGCTGCTCGCCTTCCTGGCCGCGCTCTTCTGTTTCCACGCCGCCTTCCTGCTGCTCGGCGTGGGCGTCACCCGCTACCTGGCCATCGCGCACCACCGCTTCTACGCCGAGCGCCTGGCCGGCTGGCCGTGCGCCGCCATGCTGGTGTGCGCCGCCTGGGCGCTGGCGCTGGCCGCGGCCTTCCCGCCCGTGCTGGACGGCGGCGGCGGCGGCGACGACGAGGACGCGCCCTGCGCCCTGGAGCAGCGGCCCGACGGTGCCCCCGGCGCGCTCGGCTTCCTGCTGCTGCTGGCCGTGGTGGTGGGCGCCACGCACCTCGTCTACCTCCGCCTGCTGTTCTTCATCCACGACCGCCGCAAGATGCGACCCGCACGCCTCGTGCCCGCCGTCAGCCACGACTGGACCTTCCACGGCCCTGGCGCCACGGGCCAGGCGGCCGCCAACTGGACGGCAGGCTTCGGCCGCGGGCCCACTCCGCCCGCACTCGTGGGCATCCGACCTGCGGGCCCGGGCCGCGGCGCGCGCCGCCTGCTCGTGCTGGAGGAGTTCAAGACGGAAAAGAGGCTGTGCAAGATGTTCTACGCCGTCACGCTGCTGTTCCTGCTGCTCTGGGGGCCCTACGTCGTGGCCAGCTACCTGCGGGTCCTGGTGCGGCCCGGCGCCGTCTCCCAGGCCTACCTGACAGCCTCGGTGTGGCTGACCTTTGCACAGGCCGGTATCAACCCCGTCGTGTGCTTCCTCTTCAACAGGGAGCTGAGGGACTGCTTCAGGGCCCAGTTCCCCTGCAGGCAGAGCCCCCAGGCCACGCAGGCCACCCTGCCCTGCGACCTGAAAGGCATAGGCTTGTGAAGGGAGACTCTCCGTTGGCTCAGTGACCTCGCTTCTGTCCCCTTTCGATTTTCTAAGCTGCCTTCAAATGACTCTCAGAGCAGACAACCCTTGGATAGCGCAGACTCCTGTTTGAAGGGCAGGCAGGGGGATTCGATGTGCCAGCTCTGTTCATTCGTTCTCCCCAATATACTTTCTTCTGGACTGTATGCCCTGCAGTCCTTTTGTACTGGTACTGAATTCTTTACTTCCATGTGTGATTTTTTTTTTTTTTTCTTTTTAATAAAGCCTAAATTTCTTCATCCAGTTTCCTAAAGACCACGGTCAGTTTTCTACAGAAGCTATTTTTGACAACCTCAAGTGGCATTGCACACTGCAGTGGAGTAGAGGAAACTGGTATTTCCTTGAGGGTCTTCTGATGAAGCACGGAGAAAGGGGCAAGGTGTTTTAGGGTCCCTCTGAACTGCCAGCCGCAGGGCCGGCTGTGTTGCACTGGTTCTTTGGGAATGTGGAGAACTTTGTTCAGTGTTGATATTAAAGTACAGACATGGGAGTTGGTAGAAAGGCAATCATTCCTTCAGCAGTAAGTAACAAGATTTGGTTTCTAATTCATACTACAGTACTAAGAATGTACGCATTAGCGCCTCTGCAGCAGCTACTATTCTGTATCATATCTCGAATGGAAACATTTCTGTAAAATTGTAACTTAAAGAGTAAAAAAGTGTTTTGGTTAGTAATGGTGTGGAGAAAATACAGTATTGCATGTGTTTGTGTGTACTGATTGTGGCTCATGGATTGGGAGGGCTCTGAGAACTACATCAAAAAGTGTTTGGGTATACTTCTGCCAGTGAACGGTAAAATACTTTTATGGAAATGGCTTGTGCTTTGAGAAGCCCCATTTTATTGTTTTATGAAAGTAATTTCCACTTTGAAGACTGTTCTGTTGTTTATGGTATACATGAATGGTATATAATGATAATTTACTACTAGGAGACAAAAGTATTTATTTCCAGTGTTTGCTAGGTTAAGCTGTGCTGTACTACTGATGGTTGTTTTAAATTAATATAACAACTATAATTTTAAATATTATTTGTTAGACATTGTAATTTGAAACTGGAAGACCACATTCTGCAAGTACTGTATAATATTTTTGCTTAAGATGCTACATTTTTATTAATGTACCTTCCGTTTTGAGGGTTTATATCTCTATTTCTCTTTGCATTACACAAATATACCAGTATTTTCATTCTGGAGTGGTGGCTTGTTGCTTGAGCCCAGGCTGTGGATCTTGCGTGTCTGAGTATGTCACTAATGGGCTGTTGCTTTCCCTTCAGTGCATGTTTTTGGTTTGTTTATACTTTGAAATCAGCATTTTGAACACATTTAGAGTCTTTTTAGCTTTAAAGTGCAAGCTAACAATCTGCACATCTTCTCTAAAGTGAAGGAACAGTAAACATAAAATGATTTAAAACTTTTTTTTAAAAAGAACAATAAACATGCATTGAGGATGTAGCTCTGTTGTAGAGCACTTACTTCCCTCCCATGCTGGACACCCCTGTTCCAGGCCCTGCACTGGAAAACAAAACAAAAAATGCTGCCAGATAAAATATGAGCAAAGAGGGCTGGTGAGATAGCGCAGCAGACTAAGGGCCTGCTTAGGCAAGTTTAGGCAACAGGATTCCATCCCCATGATGCCGCTCCCCCAGGTGCTCTGAGCCAGCCGGGTGTGATGGGTGTGCCTATAATCCCAGTGCTAGGGAGGATGAAAATAGGAGGATCACTGAGTCTGAACTGTGTAGGGAGACCCTGACCAAATACATTAAATAAAATGAGCAAAGTTATCATCTTGATAAAATAATTGAATAATTGAAAGTAGATGCAGTTCATAAACCACTTGTGAGTATGGTTAAAGCTATTGAGACATCCAAGGATAGTAAGTAGTAAGGGGATGTGATGAGCTTATTTTTAATAAGTGAGCAGTATTGTTTTATTGTTTGTGAAGGTTAATCAGTCTATAAAGACAGCTTTTAATCTGGAAAATATATGAAGCTACTCTATCTCCTTTCGTCACAGATCTATCCCGGCCCAATGGTCAGACATCTTAACTAGCCCAATATAGGTTAGGCCAGGAGGAAAATCTCATCATCTAACCCTCTGCCCAGCCAAGAGATCTCTGTTCGAAACACAGGTCACCAATCCAAGTGATAGGATACTTAGCACCAGATGTGGCAAAGGAACAAACTCATCATGGGAAACCTCTAAGTCCCTCTGGCCTTGCAGAGTTGCCCCATTGCCTTTGAAGTGACTTGTCGATTCTAGGTGGCCGTTAGTTAGTGGGACATTTTTGATGGAAAATTCAGAAACCAGAAATTCTTGAGTCTTATAATCAGAATTAATTGCTCACACTATCCAGAGAATGTTTTCAATACTGAGGATTGAACCCAAGGGCACTTTAATCACTGAGCTATACTGGCACCCACTTGTTGTTATACAGCATCTTGCTAAGTTGTTCAGGCTGCCTGAAGCTGTGATCCTCCTGCCTTAGCTTTCTGAGTAGCTGGCATTATAGGTGTGTATTGGGGCACCAGGTCAGTGCAGAGAGACTTATTAGGCTGTCCTTAGGGGGAATCAAACATGCTCTTCAAACTGCTGGAGTCAAACATCTGGGTTTTTGTTCAGACATGATTTTAGATAGATGCATACAACAAACTCAAAGTTTTTATTTTATAAAAATTTATTGATTGAAAAATGAAGGCAGGAACTCTGATGAAGTAGCAAGAAATAACAGCCAGCTGAAACAAAAAAAGAACCAAGGGAGGCAAATAAACAAGCTATGTGGGAGAACATGGCAGTGGTACAGAAAGGAGAAGGGTTAGGGCCAGCTTTTTGAATTAAGAATTCTATTAAAATGTTAATTGCATTTATTGGAAATCAAGGACAGGGCAGCTTTGTCTTGGTAAAAGGCGAAAGACTTACGATCTGAAGAGAAACCAGAGCATGGGCAGCTTTGTCTTGGCTACTCTGGTTATTGTGTCAGGTCAGGTACAGTGTAGTCAGGGAATGATTCCCTGACTTTTTATGTATTTGGGAAGTTCAACTAGCCCAGCCTCCCTCCCCCATGAGATAAACAAGTTGTCACTATGTTTGTGCATAAATCTTCATCTGTGTGTCTTAGCATGTTGGGTTCAAAATGAACATTTTGGCTGGGACTAGTGGTGCATGCCTGTAATCCCAGCACTCGGGAGGCTGAGGCAGGAGGATTGTTGTGAGTTCAAGACCTGCCTGAGTTACAAAGTGAGCTTAAGGCCAGCCTGAACTACATAGTGAGACCCTGTCTCAAAAAGACAAAAAGCAAAAAGAACATTTTCAGATCTTTGGATATATTTTACATCAAATAATTTTGTAGAAAGAATGGGTCTATTTAAATTTACACCTAAAATGTTCAGTTTTTAAAAATACTGCAAGCGAAAGGGAGAAGCATATTGTAAACCAATAGTGATAAGTAATTTCTATTATTTAGCCTTACCAAATCTCAACTTTATCATGTTGGCTTTTATTTTTTCCTTTCCTTTTCTTCCTCTCCCTGCTTCTTTCTCTCCTTCTCTTTGTATTTCCTTTTGTTGGTGTTTGTTCTTGCTTTTGTTTTGTGGTGGTCATCGTGGTACCAGGGCTTCTCCACTGAGCTACATTCCCCAGCCCTTGCTTTTATTTTGAGGCAGGGTCTTGCTAAGTCACTAAGTTGCCCAGGCTGGCCTCAAGCTTGCAATCCTCCCAGAGTGCTGGAATTATAGGCCTTTGTACTTTGGTCACTGCAAGTTGCTGGCAGTGCCCTGAAGAGACTGCTCTGTGTGACCAACGCATGCTTTTTTAAAAATGCATATTATTCCTTCTTTCTAAAGTTGTTGATCTTCCTGACTGCATGTTAAATTCTTTTTTTCTTTTTTTTTGGAACCAGGGATCAAACTCAGGCCCTTGTACTTGCTAGGCAAACACTTATTCCATTGAGCTGTCTCCCCAGCCCCCTGCATGTTAAATTCTGACACAAAAAGGGAACTGGACATAAAGGGTTGTCTCTGGCTTCTCCAGAGTTGGGAGGGCTTATACCAGTTCTGACCCTGTAAGTTTCAAGGCCTCTGACTCGGTCATCTGAGCATCGTGAGTGACTGCATGCCTTACCAGCATTTTATGTGGTGTGCTTGGAGACCTCTGGGGTTATAAAATGAGGCTGATGATGCAATGTGGTGGCGTATACCTGTAATCCCAGCAGTGGGAGCCTGAGGCCAGTGCATTGCAAGGTAGAGCTCAGCCTAGCCAATGTAGGGATTTAGTGAGACTGTCAAAATTTAAACCTGTGTGTGTGTGTGTGTGTGTGTGTGTGTGTGTGTGCGCGTGCGCGCTCAAATAGCTCAGTATGAAGGTCTGAAGGGCTTATCCTCAGTAGTGAAAACTAAATATTGTAAAAGCTGCTGACCCAAAATCCTCTCCTCCTTTCACCTCACTGTGTCAGCTTGCACCTTGCCCGGTACCAGCACCTTTTGACTGTGGGAGTACAGAGAAGTAAAACAATGAAACAAAACCCTTGATCTGAGTCGAAAGGGTTTTCTCTGTTTTTTATCAATTGGGACAAAAGTTTTGGGATCTAGCTCAGTCCATGAGGAGCTGTCTTCCCCCCCTTCTTTGTTTCCTTTGAGTTGTCCATTAGTGAAGGTGTAATGCCTGGAGCCATGGCAGCTATCTTACAACTATTAAGACAAACACTGTCATTATGGTGAAGATAACAGAACAGGAAAAGCCCAGGCCTTATTTCAGTATTTTGGATCTCTAACCAATTGGAGAACCCACCTCATTTCTCTAGACTGTTGGTTTTGAATTAAATACTTTTATTTCTGCCATGAACATAAGGAAGTTTGTCATTCCAAGGGACGAGTAGCTGCAGCACTAGGAAAGCCCAACTCATTCCCTCCCCCATGCCTTTGATCAACACACTCGTCATCCTGGAACTGTATTCACAAATGTAAAATAATTAAATACTAAACTCACATGTTCTGACTCTCAGATTGTTCTTCCTGCTGCTAATTATCCTGACTCTAGAAAAATGATGAAATAGATTTAACATTATTTATAATTTATGCACAGGCCAGTTCTATGGAAACTATACTTTATAATACTTTTCCAATCGGGATATAATTAAACTTTTTTATATTAGAGATCTAATTATAGGACCTTGGAAAACTACCTGAAGGGATCCATTGGACCAGTAGATCCCAGCAGGAGCAGTTGCGCAGGAAGGCATGGAAGGACACAGGGAGGAGGAGGTATGGCTTTCTTGCCAACACGTCAGCCAGCTAACTGGGGGAACTTGGCAAAAAAAGCACCCAGGACCATAAATCAAGGCAGAGCAGAGCAGATGCCAGGAGAGGATGCAGATATAGATGCATCATGAGGGATAACGAGACCAGACATCAAAATGAACTGTCTGAAAAGAGCCCTGGACAGTCTATCGCTGGTTACCCAATTGAGAGGGAAAGGAAGAACCAGAGGATTGGAACCAGAATTGACCCAATTCCATCTCCTCCTCCTCCTCCTCCTCCTCCTCCTCCTCCTCCTCCTCCATTTCCTCCTCCTCCTTTTCCTCCTCCTCCTCCTCCTGGGTTCTCCCGCTTTTTTTTTTTCTGACTCCTCTCATTTCTACTCACTCTGGAATTGGTTTTAAAAATATTTTTTTCTAAGTGAAATAAGGCTACATATTTTTCCCTTTAAAGTGCTCTGTCCCAATTCTATCCAAATGTTCAAGTGTCAGTAAGGAACGTGATCATTTTAATCGAGGGAGTTACATAAAATCTTCCTGTGAAGAGTGCTTTGGAATGCTGCTGATTAGTTCTGTCAGAACCAAACAGAAGCCAAGCAGGCAACTCTCAGAAGCACTGCTCCACCCAGCTCCTAAAAAGGACAGAGGGACAGCAGATCCATGCTACCACAGCAACGACTTCTGTGCTTTAGTTTAAAGGAAAGAAGGCAAGAAAAAGGGAGGTGGCTTAGCAGGTATCCAGCCAACCATATATCCTGAGAAATAAAGTTTGAAATTTGTATCAGAAAGCCGAAAGCTTACAAATCACAGAGAACTCATGCAAACACTTTTAAGTTGCAAGGTGAAGGCATTCCCGCAACAATCTTGTTTCTCAATAAGATTAAGGTGACAGGTAAATTAAAGCTATTACAATTTGGCTTCTAAGAGGAATAATTTAGTCACTTAAGTTTAAGTTTTAAGCGGCCAGTCTATGACAAGTGGATCACATGCAAACTGTTGTAAAACTGCAATTTAACATCTTCCTAGTACATCTATATTACCAGAACTATGACAGTCTGTGTTGTTGTGTCTCAGTATGGAGATCGCATTTTCTGCCAATAAATGATATCTGAGAGACACACATTTTTTCTTGGTTGGAGCTTGGAGAGAACAGTAAGCGATTTCATCTTCTTGAAGATACAGATGTTCTGTGCCTTGAAAGGGCCTTGTAAAGTATTTAGGTTGCAGTGCCAACCTAATATTCTCATTAAAAAATTTACAGGAATCAGTAAATTTAAAATGTGCAACGCAATGAAACATTCCTTGTCTTTTTCATTACCATATGCATTTGCCCCCTTTTCATTTCTCATATGTCCCCTGAACATTAAGTCATGTACCTGACAATGTGCTTGGCAGAATGAGGAAGAAGAGCACCCATCACAGGAACTCATCCTGCAGTAACACGGACAGTGTGAGCATACAGTGCGTGATGTTTAACATTCACAGTCATGATCAGCTTAATTTGCATATCAATCTCGAGGAATTATGGGATAACAAGAGCTATTTCTAGAACTAGATTTGCATAATTATTCTAATTCTTTATGAGTATGGTGACATGTGGTCTGACAAAGGATTTTTTAAAAAACATTTGTAGGTTACTTTAGAAGTTTTATAAAGATGTTAGAGTTAAATACCTTTAGTTATATATTTAATAACCTGTTTCTATTAAAAGGGACACAATCATACAAAGCCACAATTAGTCTTCTGTTAATGGCACATTGCTTTCATTACTATTATCCGCTGAAAGTTTGTGATCCAAAGTTTATTCCTTTTGCTTTTTAACAGTTTTTGGCAAGGCTGATTCCTTTAAATATCACATGAAATTCATAGTTGTAATGGGCCTCAGTGACTTTTCTTAATCCATGTAGGAGACATCTTTCAGAGTTTGGACATGAAGGTAGTTACACTCCTTTCCTTGGTGCTTGGCATATGAATGCTGCCACAAGCAAAATCTATGAGTAATAGAAAGGTGTAATAGAAAGAAAAACAGTGATTAGTGTTTAAATGCCATCAATCCCTCTTAGAACACACTTACCCCTCGCTTTTGCCATTTTCCAAAGCAGTTCTGGAAGTCCTCTTTTCCATCTTTGGTTGTATACTGACAGTTGTCCCAGTGTCCTCAGTCAATCTACAACTTTTATCTTTCCTGATCATTTTGACTGTGGGGAAGAACCACAAGTTGCATAGTGCCAGATCCAGGGAGTAAGATTAATGAGGATGCACTGCAATGCTTTTTACAAACCTACCTTTATGGTGGGTGGCACTTGGTACTGGTAGTCACCCCGTTTTTGATAACACCTCGTAAAGACACTTAAGAGGACTTCAAAACTGCTTAGGAAAGTGGAAAGAATGATAGAAGAAGTATGTTCCAGGCAAAGGAGAATATTTTCAGGGAAATTAATGGCAATGTGTCTTTTACTGTAATAATTTATTAAAATTTAAGCATTCACTATATTTCAGTCACATCTCAAAAGTTTAACTGATCCTGAAAATTCTACCTCTTTGGTCACCAGATTCTTGTTTTGGTATCATTTCAGGACTATTGTAACAAGGAAACCTCATTCTGACATTTAGGTACTAGCAGCCCTCCTCCCCTCTTCTCTGCTCCCGCCCCAGAGCTAGCTGACTCCAGAGGGTCCCCAACACCCGCCAAACTAATCTCATGACCTTGCTACCTCCACCTGGGCCAACATTTTTGCTTGGATATCACCATAAAATCCTATTAAATCCTAGCACATCCCCCTGGAGTTTGTCCTGTTGTCCATCCCAACATCCAAATCAATTTTGGATCGGTGGTAGATTAATCCTACCTTCTGCAGAGCAGACACTAAAAAAGATGCCAAAGACTTTTTTATTTTTTTTTAGAAAGTAAACAACAAAATAAAGCAAAAAATTAACAAAATAATAAACTTCTATAAGAATTGTTTCTTTTACTGATTATGACAATGGTGAAAGCAGTTGGACAAGGAGATCCAAAGCAAGAGTGGCTTGTCCATTTCTTCCTGCCTGAGAGTGACAGTTTCTGGAGGTCATCTAGGGACCCAGACTGCTATGTCAACTCTACCGTTTTCTCCAAAGCGCTTCACTGTCTGTATCCAAAGCCAAATTCATGGTCCCATCTCCTCACTGGAAAGGAAGTGGAGTGTAGTTTTCTTTTAAGTAAATTAGATCACTTCTGCTTACATTCCATCACTAAGAATTTAAGTCTCACTGCCAAACCTAGGCAGCTGTTGAATGCAGTGTCTGGATATCTCAGCAGCGGCTGTGTGCTGGGCTAAAACCACAGAGAGGAAGAATGCAACAAAGGTAGGGGGAGAAGTGGGATGGAGCTGGAGGGGAGAGCATTTGAGGATGGAGGAATGAAGAGAATAAGCGAACTGTACAAGGTAACTAAGGCCTACAGTCTTCCATTCCAGAACCTCCTCTCTCTTTGCCAAATACAAGAAAACTGCTAAAAAACAATTGAATTTGCTGTGCAAAGCACTAGTAGTTTTGAACATTTAGCTCCTTATAAACAAATTACAGCATCGGAGTTCACAATATTCTAAGTCTCCCAGACTGAGAAGAAAATACTATCTTTTAAAAGTACCTAAGTGATCCTCCTGCGATACAGGAGCAAGTATTCATTCATACACACAATTTGAGCCAGAAATATTTTGTTTCTTCATTCGGAACTCCAGCTTGAAATTTCTAGGGTACATGTTTAGAAATATAGGCTGATCAGTAAAATGCATTTGGTCACACATGGACATACCAACAGACAGCTACCACAAAGAGGGACCAGGCCAACAGTATTGATAACACTCAAGCACATGCCTGTCTTTTCAGTATGAAATAATGCTGTTGACTGGCTGGGATTGGGCCCCAGGGGTTCAAATGCTGGGAGTGTGGGGGCAGTGTTGGAAGGAAATGTAGAACGTCTAAGACATGGAACATAATGAGAAAGTCTTAGGTGATTAGGAGTGAGCTGTACAGAGAAAAATGGAAGTGATTTTTAACCAGAGAGTTGCCATAAAAGAGTAAGGCTCTGTCTTCCTGTCTCATTGTGTGACAGCTCTTCTTCTTCTTGCCTTTGTGCCATTAGCCATGATGTGACAGAGTCAGGGGGCCCCATCGGAGTGGCAGCAGTGCCATGCTACCTGCTTGAACTTTTGGCCTCTGTAATGGTAGTATGGCATTTTGTTATAGCCATGGAAAACAGACTCACATGGAGAAGGACTAGCAGACTTTGTAAAGAAGGTGCTAAGGTGATGTGGTTCAAGACAATACAGAGGTGGTGGAGATGGCACTGGGGAGGGCGGAGACACTGAGATGGTAGTGAGAGAAGATAGTGCATGGTGGGAGCTCAGGAGTCCCTTCCATGATTTTTTTTTACAAAAGTTTGCATTTAAAATGTCCATGGTAAAAAGTTTTGTTTCTCTACTTTATTTTTCTTTTCAAAACAAAATCTATTTATTCATTTATTTATTTATTAAAATAAATAAATGGGTCCCACTACAGAGCTCAAACTCTTAGTGATCTTCCTGTCTCAGCCTCCCCAGTGCTGGTTACAGGTGTGCACCACTACACCCAGTTTTGGTGGCCGGCATAGCATGTGGTCTCAGGGATCGAGTCTAGGTTCTTGTGCTTGCCAAACAGCTGCTTAGACCACCGAGTTATCTCCCCAGCCCCTGCTTTATTTTTAAGAGTGAGCTAGATACAGTCATGCAAGCCTTAATCTTGTCTACAAGGAAACTCAATTTATGAAATTTCTCAACAGCTATTCAAATATAACTTAACAAAATGTAGTTACCCCCAATTTTTCTTCTAAAGCTTTTGAGTTTTTTCAAATTAAAAACATCCTTCTACCAATTTCCTACATTTTAATGAACATGATTAAAAACTTGGATTTAAACAATATGGAAATTTACTGTAAAACGCAATCTAAATAGCCCCTTACCTTAAGCTTTAAAGAGGAGTTTGTACAAATGTATTTCTTAAAATTCAGTCAAATAAGAGAACTGTCCTCAAAATGCCATTTCTTTGACAGAATATGTGAATTGTGTCACATGCTTACCTTTTCACTACTTTGGGTGCAAAATATTTCATTTTTATTGTTTTTGCAAAGATTTAACTTTTAAAATATTATTTTACATTTTAAATGTGAAATAAAGATATATCACTAAGAAATGTCAATCAGACACAAAACAGCTTTAGCCCTAACCAGTGGTTCTCAAAGGGGACAATTTATCCTCATTGAAACTTCCAGAAAATATCTTCAGTATCTTAAGACAATAGTGCAACAATGAGGGGTGTGACTGGTGTCCAATGAGCAGTGGCCAGGGGTGCCGCTAAGTATCCTATAGTGCATGTCAGCATCTTTCACGATACCAAATTATGTGGCCTGAAGTGAGTGGTGTTAAGGTTAAGAAACCCTGGACAAATGTGAGAGAGTGCCTGGAAATGTGCACCACAGCGTCACCTCCACAAAGCAGGCCATCACTGCACCCTGTCGGCACAACGGTGTGGTGGGTTCTCCAGATGTCATGATCGCAATCTGAGGCGGGCACGAGGTGCACAGAGGTGTATACCAGCAGAGATTAACCTGTGCATTTTGTCACCTGGTCTCACCACATTTCCCAAGTTGTTGCTTTTCATCTTTGGTGAATGCATTTTATTGACATGCTACCTAGTCTGATTTATTCAGTTACTGGGTCGCCCAACACTGGACTTCAGATATTTAAGAGACGAGTAGATAAAATGAAATCCTGAGTTACCAGGGAAAAGGGCTAGAAGAGGGACTATCTCTAAGGGATTTCAGAGGCTGAGTCTGTCCCCAAGGAGCACACACAAGAAGTCCAAGAGGGCTGAGGGCTCACAAGAGAGCCAGGGGCCAGCTATGTGGGGCCCAGGCCTGCATCCCTAACCTAGCTGTAGGGGGGGAGTCACAGACTCTGCAGATGTGCTACACTAACTGCTCCTGTGCCCCTGTAGTCTATGCGCTTCCCTCTGGAACAGAAAATAACTTACACCGAGGACAACTTACTAGCGAGGGTTGTGTGAAAAGACTAAGACATTTAGCAACTGCTTTCACTTTTTTAAAAATAGAGCTTATGTTTTTATTTTTGTTACTTTGAGACAAGGTTCAGGCTAACCTTGAACTACCTTGTAGCCTGGGCTGGCCTTGAATTTGCAGGAATCCTCCTTCTTCCCCCCCCTGAGTGCTGAGATTACAGGCATGCCATTATGCCAGGCTTGCTTTCACTTCTAATTTAACTAGAAAGATATTTCACCAAATAGTATCACTTATCAGGTACCTTTCCATAAAAAATGAAATACTTTATTTTTCTTTAATGGTTCTTAACTATGGGTGTATTTTATAATTAATGAGGAAGCTTTAAAAACAACCTCAACACCTAGTCCCAAGGAAGTTGAACTGGAATCTCTGAGCCTGTTGGATGATGAAGAAATACAATGAGAACAGCATGTTAATGGCATCTCTGACTCTAAAAAATCTGACATACATTTTGGTACAGGATAATAAAGTTCACTTAAAGTTCATATTATTAAAGACTGTCATCTCTAGACTATATTAAAAAATGCTGAAGAGAGATTCGTAGATCTGTTTTACAACGTGGTGACAATAGTTAATATTGTGTACTTAAAAATCACTGAGAACAGATGTTAAGCGTTCTCACAACAAAACACAAGTAGGTGATGTAATACGTATGCTAATTAGCTGCACTTAGCCATTCTACAATGCATACACATTTCAAAACATCATATTGTATACCATAAATATATACAATTTTTATTTGCCAATTAAAACTTGTAAAAATACTGGAAGCAACACAATTTTCTTCAATGCAAAAGGGAGTCATAAGAATTCATAAGTCAGGGAGAGATATCAGAGAGTGACTCTGAGTCTGAGGGTACTATGTGAAACACATGGCAACAGGGAGAGAAATCACAACAGGCTGCCAGCGAGTCTTAAATGGCGATCTTCACTAGATATCAAGAATGCCCTGTTCTAAAACTAAAATAGTCCCCAACTGTGTCACTTATAATACAAAGCTGGAAAAGAATGGGTTAGGATTTCCAATATCAGAGCAAGTAAGGAGGAAAACTGGTTCAAATCTCTGCTCTATCCTACCACTGGACTGGCTTTGTAGGTTCTACTGATGAACTCCTCATGTTGAAAGGATGAAGGCCTTTAGTTAGACTGAAAGGTTTGTGAGGAAACAGTTTGGGCATAAACTTTTCTATGGCAAAACATGTTTTTAATAAAATGGAAAAGTTAGAAACTACAGTTTATATGAAAGCTAGTGTTGGCAGAGAAATCCAGAGGTCCACTTGAGTGGTCATTAATAGCTGGCACAAGGCCTATGTCTATCTTGCAGTGGGTGAAATTCATACCCAATGTTTTAATCACAATCTGCTGGGGACTTCATGTTTCTTGTGGAAAATTCTACTTGCCATACCTTGTGGAAAATGGTTTATGAACACTAATGCAGGCACTAATGCAGGCACATCTTAGAAAGTGGGAGAAACAGTACCAGCACCCTTGTAGGCTTTGCATAGTTTGCATAAAATCATTTTTAAAAAAAACCCTCTAAGAACCTTATAAGATTTGTGAAACAATTACTTAAAAATGCCATTATGATAGCAAATTAAAAACTAATCTCCAAATAGAAGGAAATACTAAAATAATAAAAACGGTAACCAAAGGGGAGATAGCAAGTGACAAAACTCTGCTCGCAGTTGGCGGTGCTGAGCCAGGCAGCACAGTTCTTAATTTTCCACATAGACTGCACATCAGTTCTCTTGGCTTTGGCTTTGCACACAGTCTACCCACTGAGGTACTGTTTCTTTAAAAAAATTTAATTGGTATATGTGAAGGCAAAACTGTGTATGAGTGGGGTATGTTTTCAACTTTGGAGGAAATGGATGATTGACCCAAATAAGTTCTCACCACTTATGAAAAGTATGTCTAATGTGAAAACAAATTTAGTGGCATTGCTGGAGTGCCTGTTCATTTACCCATAATTCCACTTGTTGAAGTCAAGCTTTTCAATAAACATGGGGAGGAATGTTTCTTGAACACAACTAAACTAAATAAAAAAGACTACTTCTCTGACCAACTACGGTAATTAGTACAGCAAGATTCCATACATTTATGGGACATGTTAGCCCAGGGGGAAAAGCCCACACAACAGGCAACTGTAAATCCTGACTGGGTAAATAACTATAAATGGACATTTTTTTTTTTTTTTTTTTGTGGGAGGAACACTTGGTGGGTTAGCGTGGCCCAAGTTTAGTCAGTTAAACTCATTTCATATGTTGTTTATTTGTGATGCTAAGCCAGTTTACAATACTTGGTGGGTTTTCAAGGCCAGTCTATGTTGGCATTGCTATATGACTAGCACCTAGCCCCTTGTCTCCTCATGAATGACAAGCCCTCTCTCTGTCTGCTTAACCAATACAGTGAAAGGGCATGAGTTCATTCCTGGCTACAGTCATTTCCACAGGTCAAAATTTTCTTTCACGCTCCAAACTCCATTGATATACACATTGTTTATTTCTTTTAGATTACCTTAAAATTCAGGTAAACACAACTTTTCTGACTGGAACACAGAAATGCGCATAGTGGTAGGCCTATTTTACGGACTTTGGAGTCTCCATCCATTTTTGGATGTGGCCTATATAGAAATCTGCTTGTAATAAAAACTGATGACAACCATGACAAAAATAAGGATATAGTATTAAAATAAATCAAATGATATACAGTACTGTCATTATTCTGATACAGAATTTTTACATAGCAATAATGATACAAGTACAAATGGCAAGATATCAGGCAATCCATTATGTTAGACCTTTAGGTTACAAATAAAGCTTACATTATAACTTAATATCGATTTAAAAATGGTGATTAGTGTTATGCCAGATTAAACTCAATATTTCCTCAAGTGACTTTTTTTTTTAGAACATCTCTAACAGGAGAATTTAAAGCAAACCTCAAGAAAAAGAAAACACTGCACTGGAAAACATGTCTTTCATTTAAATAAAACCTCAAATCTAGAAATCTAGACTAAGATAATTTGGATTTTCATTCCTTCTGTCCTTGCACCTAAGAGCAGCATTGAGATCCACTGGACTAGACAAGTGAAGGAAAATTCTAGAAGCTCTTTCAGCCTGCCCTTGTAGAGCAGGGGCCAGTAGCACCCAGTTCAACCACAGCCTCTTGTCACTGTGAGAAGTGGCAGGCAGAGAGGTCAGTTTGAAGGAGGGATTCCCCCAGCTTCCTTTCTCTCCAGGCCTTCCTTTCTTAAATGTTAAAGGGCAGGAAGGAAAATAGAAAGAGTGAGGGTTTTACAATTCCTTGAGGACTAAGAGACAAGGTGTGTGTGCCTCCCCAAGGGGCAGGGATAGGAGGGGCTGGAAGAAAAAAATGTCTCTGTAACAAAATGTCAATTCTTATTCTCCTCATTTTTGTGCAAGTGGGTGCATTACTGGCATTACAAAAAACCAAACCAACCCAAAATACAAACAAGGAAATGAGAACCAGTTCCATAATGCTTTGTACTTTATATTTCCATCCAAAATTAAAATTCAATAGGAAAAAAATCATTTAAAAACCAAAGACAAAAATGTCACTTGGAAAGTGGAGGAAGCAAGAGTCCTTCTTTCTGGCGTATTCTTGTCTGGCACAAGTTCAGACTTTATGGATATCATGTGGCTGTCCACGCTGAAGGTTTCTACTCAGAAGTGATTACTTCCGGGCTAAACAAATAAATTGCTTAAATGAAGTCCGTAGGCAGGCCAAGCCTGGCATACAAGGACATGTGTGATGCATTCTGCGCCCAAAATATGGAACCTAAAGAAAAAGGAAAACCAAGTCAGACCAGGCAAAGCTGGGGAACAAAACAAAGCCATTTTATAGGAATAACTCTGTTTACTGAGTGCTTACTTGCTAGGTATTGTACACAGCACTTTTCCTGTGTCATCTTATTCAAAAGGCAAGTGTTTTCACTGTCCCTATTTTACAGATGAGAAACTGAGGCACAAGCTGTCCAAGGTCACGATATCTAGAACTGGAAGCTTGGCAGACAGTGGACCGGAGAGCACACACTTTCTGCCCTTTACTTTTTCTCATTTTATTTTTCTTTATAGCTTCCAGCTACTGAAGCTTCATAGGAAGAACCAAAGTCTTGGTAAGTCCACATTTATACAATAAGTACAATAAGTAAATAGAAATTCATAATACATAAATAATCTATAAGTTCACACATATGCACACATATACTGGGTGGCAAATGCAGGGGATTTTTTTTTACTTTATTTTGAGAGTCTCAATATGGAGTTCAGGCTAGCTTGAACACACTGCGTAGCCCAGGATGACCTCAAACTCATTTCCATCCTCCTTCCTCAGTCTCCTGGGTGCTGAATGTGCCACTCTACCTGGTTGAGTAATGTTTTCTTAAAGGAACACTACAGAAGGCGTTAAGTTCACAGAAGTGGAACTCCACAGGCTCTGACCCACCAGGAGCAGTCTTATTTCACTGCACAAGTCCCCTAAGAGCTGGGCCCACCTCATCAGGAAGGCTGGGTGAGGAGGGCCTGCCAGTGACCTCCACGGTGGCTGCTTGTGGCAATGGCAAGTGGATTACACTCAAAAGTCTGCAAGCTTCAAGAGTAAAGTGAGCTAAAATCATTTTCCTAGAATTAGGGCCTTTTCAAGGATCTGCCAGTCTTACAAACTGTTTGAATGAAGTGCAACCCCAGGCCTGGAGACAGTGACAATCAGTGAAAGAAGATGGTAAACAGCACTGATCAAGAGTAACATGAAAAAGGTCAGCTCTGGAGACCCACATGTCTGGAATCCTTCCACAGCAGAGAAATATAATCTTCCTTGGTGTTATGGTTTGTGTCTAGTTGTCCCCCTAAAACCTCATGCAGTCATGGGTGGGGACTTCTAGAGTTTGAGATTAACTCATGATCCACTGAGATTATAGGTTTTAGTATTACTGGAATTATGTGTGTGAGTACTACACCCCAGCCTGGGGCAGAGAGCCTGAGAGAAACTCTTTATTGCATTGTTGTTGTTCCACCACCATGAACTGCTGCTCTCTGCCATGTGCCCTTCTGCCTTGGAGCCAACCGAGTATGATCTGAAACCCGCAGTCACTGTGAGCTAAATAAACCTTTCCTTCCTTCATTTTGGGTGTTGGGTATTTGTCCCAGCAACGAGAGAAGAGTAACTAAGACACTTGGATCAAATGCAAAATGCTGTATTTGGTGTCAGTCTAATGTATTTCCTATTCTAGTCCCCAAAAGAGGCTGCCCCACAGCAATTATCTGTGCTTAAGGGAAAATTCGAGATCATCTTCCAGATGCCTTAAAAAGAGATTTTACATAAAAAGGACATCTTCTGACAGTGGCAGAACCATTCTAACCTTACTCTTGTGTGAAACCCATAGGGTGGACCCAACTGTGTGGTAGTCCAATCAAATAAAGGCCAATGATTGGGGTGTATCTTTTAGTGGTACCACGCTTGCCGTCTTCTTACCTCCTTTTTCCTTTTTCTTCTCTTCCTCTTTCTTCGTTCCTGCCTTCCATTTCCAAAATGGTTCTGGAAGGGTCAGGGAGATGATTGAGATCAATAAGCACAAAGGGAAGTAACAGGAAGGCAGGGTTTGGTGTGGTCAATGGGAATAGCAAGAAATACCTGAGCTACCCCAGTGTCTCTGCTGACACACAACACTGCCCAAGGCCTAACACAGAGTCTACAGGCACGCTGCCCATCTGCTCATGGAGACCTGTGCTCAGAATGGTTCTGTCACTGTGTGAGTCAAACAGTGTGCTAAAGGCTGACTCATTTGCTGCCACCAAGAATACAGCAGAGGAAGTGGGTACTTCTAGATTGGCACAGATAGGAGCTAGCAGGAGATCTGATGGTCACCAATGATCTTTCCAATCTCTTCTGACTCTGACTTGAGAATTTGCCTTTCACCTAAAACTTCTGCATGCATAAGTGCTTCTCAATCAGGGACAAGTTTGCCCGCACAGAACACTTGGCCAGATCCAGAAACACTCAGGTTTGTCACAGTAGGGTGCTATTCAAGTCAAGTGGCTAGTGGCTAGAAACGTTTATAAACATCTTAAATGTCCAGGACAACAAAGAATGACTAGCCCACTATATCATGGTGCAGGAGTAAGAAAAGCTGAGAAGGAGCAACAGTACCCGAGAAAGAAGATCCCAAAGTAAGTGAAAGATGGTGAGCATGGCAAACTACTAGCAGTGGAGCCCAACGAGTATGTTTATGGCATTTTCTCACTACAGACAGTACCCAGTGCTGTGTACAGATTGCTCCTTATTTTATTTGGTGAGGTGTAGCAATGAACCAAAGAGGAAAAGCCCCTGACCAGCAGGGGGCCATCATGTCAATGATGAAAGGTAGAACCAGGAAGACAGGCAGCAGCTCCTCAGTGGCCTTGTGCTGCTCACTGACTGACACGGCACCAGAACACTGTGACCACTCTCTGGGTGGTGAACCCTGTGCAGGTAGCAGAAGGGAAAAGTGGCCCTCACCCCCTGTCTGCCCTGTAGCAGCCCACCCAGGGCAGTGAGGATGAACATCATCCCAAGCCTGCAGGTTGGATCCCCTCCCACCCCCAAGACCAGAGAAGCAGCTGACTCTGGAATGAGGCAATGTGCCTGAGATCCGCCAGCTAGAAACCCAAACTGTCCTCACATGGTCCTCTCTTCTCAATTACCACCATGACCCAACTCCAGGATCTCTGAAGAGAGGTCTTAGGCTGTTTTATTTATGAGCATTCAGCACTTAGCCTGACACATAAAAGACATTGAAGATCATATGTTAAATGATTGTCACCCATGCCTCTTACAAAGGCTATGAACACAAACCAGTGATCATCTCTAGTCCCCTGTGCACACACATCCAAGACCATGCAGGCTCATATGACTACTACCAACCTCACAGATGGAGTCCCTGCAAAGTCAGAAAGGCTGCAGCCCCTCGCTTTTGAGCCCAGGAGGGGCCCTGAATTACATTCACAAAGTCCTGTTTTTATGGAACTTTGCAAAATCTCTTGGAATTCTTTTTCAAAGGGCACCAAATCCATTTATAGCTCAGCTTAATATTATGGGCTCACAATGTATACTTCATTTTTATACTTTTATACTTTTCTGCTGGATGGTTAAGACCTAGGTAGATCAAAACTTATATACCAACACATGAACTTTATATTTCCTATGTGGTCATTGAAGTCTTCTCAGGGTTTATCTTGTAGTCCTGTACATTATTCTGTAGT